>JAJOOS010000314.1:0-62026 GCA_029582725.1 Solanum chiquidenum
ACAACAACAACAACAACAACAACAACAACAACAACAACAACAACAACAACAACAACAACAACAACAACAACAACAACAACAACAACAACAACAACAAAGAAAGGATAATGTAAATTCATTATATATGATTTATTTGGAAGAAAATAAAAGGTACACAAGAAAAATAAATGTGCTACTATATATTATATGATGATACTGTTGAATATTTTTTGACTATAAAATATCTATCTATCTATATCTGTGTGTCTATCTTCTATACTATCTTAAAATCATGAACTCTCAAACATGAATGTTGAATTACTATAATACCCCCAACTATACTACCTTAGAAACATGAACTCTCAAACATGAATGTTGAATTACTATAATACCCCCAATTAAAAATACTCAATTTATTTTATTTATTAATTCAAATATATGTATTATATTAAAAATAGATACCTTTTCACATTAATGGGTTGTGATTTTTTCAAAGAGTTGTGACTTTTTTGATGGGTTGTGACATTTTCGATGAGTTGTGAGTTTCTGAAAGGTTGTGATTTTTCCAAAGGGTTGTCACTTTTCCAAAGGGTTGTGCCTTTTTCAATGAGTTGTGACTTTTTCAAAGAGTTGTGACTTTTTCGATGAGCAGTTACTTTTTCAAAAGGTTCTAACTTTTCTGATAAGGCACAATTAGCACCTATTCCTACTACTATTTGTTAGCTATAAATAGAGGAGTTTTCTCTCACTTTTAAACTACATTTTAAAAAAAAGTTTTATACTCTTCTTCTTCTTAAACAATCTCAAGGGTTATTTGCAACAGTTGATTAAGTTCAAAATTCAACGAAATTCGAGGTATCACATAAGAAAGAGTTGGTGAACAAATTTTAGCAAATCATTCAACAATTCACACTCGTATTTTTTCTTACGATTTTCATGAGTTAACAGTGACAAAAAGTTGTGGGAAAAACAATAATAATATATGAAAAAAGTCACATGATTTGGGAAAATATATTTCTTCTTTGTTTTTTATTTTTTATTCTCTTCCCCTCACGAAGGAGTTTCTTTCTAATTTTGCGAAAACAATGGGCATCAATGTAGTCCATTGAATTATTTGTTTTGATGTTAAATCCACTATTTCAAAAATAGATTTTAAGTTTTACTTATAATATGACAATATAGTCATGATAATAATTATTTTTTTAATAAATATGTAGGTAAAAATGAACGGATCAAGTAAAGTGTTGTTGACAAGATATTTCAATCAAATGGAACACTATAGTGATTATAGCATGAACATATATTTTCGTTTTCCTTCTTTATTGGCTATGTATTGTTTCATATATTTTTTATTTTTTTATATTTATATTGAGTATGAAATTTTTTAAGTATGAATTTCCTGTTATTTTGTGTTCATTTTAATTTGAGAAAATGTTATGTCACAAGATACACTCTTTGCTAGATATATAATAATAGATAAGAAAATAGTGATTGATCATAAAATAATCTTAAATCAAATTAAAGATTCTATAAATAATACTGAATTTTATTCATCTATTAACTTTTATTATTGAAAAAGTTTAATATTTTATATCACGATATATACATCTTCTATAAGATACTAGTTTTCTTTATTAGACAACAACTATATAATATGTATGCGGCAGAGACAAGGAGAAGACTACAATTATACAAAGATAAGGTAGAAACTTAAAGAAATGAATTTTTTTCCACCAAAGGTGATGTTGTTCATATATTATAATTAAATTATGCTATTGAAATATATATATATATATATATATATATATATAACAAATAATTGATGAAGCTAAATATTTGACATACACTCAAACCTCTATTTAACCATCATTCGTTATAACAACAAAGTACGTTTTTTTTGTTGTTGTAAAATTACCTCTCTATGATAGTTTTAATTTACTCAAATATTAATTGAGTAATATATTTTGTAAAAGATAGATTGTGTATAAAGATAAAATATTAAAATATTTATGGTAATCCTTATTAGTGTCATGCACATACTAAATTTCAAGTATGAATATTTAAGAGAAA
Source organism: Solanum chiquidenum (assembly GCA_029582725.1). Classification (NCBI taxonomy): domain Eukaryota; kingdom Viridiplantae; phylum Streptophyta; class Magnoliopsida; order Solanales; family Solanaceae; genus Solanum; species Solanum chiquidenum. Next base: position 2,050 of record JAJOOS010000314.1, read on the forward strand.
AATTGTACTTAAATGGTGTTGGTTAGATTTGCTTAAAAAATTGAGTGAAGTAAGAATACTACTAAAGAAATGTCACTTTCTCTCCACATTTAAACTTTGAATGTATTTTAAAATGTTTCAACGATATCTGGTCGTTTTGATCTCAAAATACAAGTAAGTCTATGAAAATTTGTATTAATTATTTAAAAACACTTGTCCTATGTTCTTTCAATTATAATTATTTACTAAAAAGTTTTAATTTAGTGATATTAATTCAATTTTACAACACTATATATATATATATAATATAGCAACGCACGTGCCATAAAACTAGTAAACTATAAAACCACAAAGGGATTAGAGAACACTCTAATTTTAGATCCTTGTAACTTAACCTTGCACCAACACATGCATAATTGCCATTGTCATTATATTTTCATATATATCTTTAGTTTGTAATACACGGCTTCAAGAAACAATTATATTTTTAATAAAGACCTTTGAATTTATGACATAAATTGAATGGAAGTTATAATGGGAAAATGAAAAATGAAATAGGATGAAAATATTAGAGTTGACACCTTAACTTTTTAAGTTTAAAATGGACAAATAGTTTTTCAATAGTTAATGGGTAATTTGGTAATTCAACTTTTCATGTTTGGGCTTCCCATTTTTAATATAATATGATATGATATGATGATGATGATATAGTGTAATTATACTGCCATAGATATAAAAACGTATCACTGTGAATATATTCTTTCCAACTTATATGTAATGAAATACTCAACAGTAAAATAAAAAGTAGTAGCACAAATTTTGACAGTGTTGGGCCTGTGCTGGTACAGACTATATTCCCCTAGTATATATATATATATATATATACTTCTCTACTGCATATCTGAAACAGTACATATACATATTAATGTATATTAGTACGTACAATATTCATTTATTTTAAATACATTATGTTAGTGTACATATAACGTATATCACATATTTTGAACTGAAATTGGTATATATTATCATATTCAATAAAAAAATTAAATAAACAAATAAAAGAGAGATATTTTGATAGAATAGGAGTTTAAATTAGAAAGATTAAACTAATGGAATGAGAGGGAGGAAAATATAATAAGAGATTTAAGAAAGTGGAATGAACGGAGGAAAAATGGAGTGAAGATATGCATATATAAAATCAACTCATTTAGACGCGATGATCAAAGGAATTGAAAATTTTATTAATCAGATCAAAATTAATTTTTAATATAACTACTATAATTTTGGGACTGATATTGGATTTACGCTAAATTGAGATAAATACTCGTTAAATTTGAATTTTTGAATCCACAATTAGTGATGATTATGAATTATTTCATAATTGTTATATGAAAATCACAATTGCGACTGTCATTTCTTTCATAGTTGTAATTATGAAAGTTGTAACTGTGATTATGACTTTTTCCCTAGTTATAACTTGTGACTGTGAAAATCGTAAATTTGACTGATTTTTAAAAATATTTGTGATTTTGAAAGTTGTAGTTACAACTATGACTTTTTCATAATTGTAATTATGATTATGACTTTTTGATTTTGTTTTTCATATTTCTAATTTCATCGTTATAAATGTAGTTGCGTTTATAGCTGAGTCAGTAGTTGAGGCCCATCCCTTTTGTAACATCTCGCAAATTGAAAGAACTAGGAAGAAGTTAAAAATTAGAAATAATCATTTTTGGAAAGTACATAAAAATCTGGAAAATTGTGAAGTATGTTAAGTTGAATTTTTGGTCAACTTCAAACGAGCATAACTCCTAGATCAAGATGAATTAGGTTTGTTTCCATATATCGTAGGAAATATCTTGGAATAATCTTTCCAACGCCGCCAAGTTTGCGCGATTCCGAGTTCGTATGAGTGAGATATGTCCATTGGAAGTTGGGCTGTTCGATTAAGGAAAGTCTAATTCGGATTTGAAAGGGTAGTTTGGCCTTTTCCATAACCAACTTAATTAATTCGTTTTTGGTAATATTTCTAAGGGTCTAAACTGAAATTGGTCAGTTTACGCTTTTGAAATTAGAGTTAGGGTTTTTGGAGAAAGAATGCAAGAGGAGAGAAGAGGAGAAAAGAGCCAAAGATCATCGTTCGTAAGGTTTTCGCTTGTGGATTTCGTCAAGGGGTGATCCCTACGAGGTATGTGAGATCATATAGCATTGGTTTAGTTCACGCACGCGCGAATCATGATTCAATTCAACAAAGTATATTAGATTTGAAAGTAAATCCTTTGAGGTCTTGATGAAATTCGTTTAGTTTCTTGTGGGTTGTGTTGTTGAAGTTTACTTGAGTTTGATTCACATTTTTACGTGTGATTTCGAGTAGAATCTGATGTATTTTGAGGGTGTAGTCGATTCTAAACGTTTGGGGAAAGAACCATTGGAGTTTAGAGGGCTTAGAGATGAAAAACGAAGGAGAAAAATCGGGGATTTTCTGGGTAAGGGCTTGAGGCATCGCGCCTCTCAAGGCACCCCACTTCAGAGTCTGAAGTTTGGGCTCTGGGGCAATGCGCCAGCCAGAGTGCCACAACTTTAGCTCTGAAGTTTGTGCTCTGGCTCCCCGCGCCTCTTAGAGCGTCAGGGACGCCAGTTCTTCCCATTTCTTTTCCAACCTTCCGTACTAGTTCCTTAGCAACGTACCTATGTTTTCTAGTTGATTCCAAAACTCTTAGGTACATCTAAATATCATGAATCATCCATAAACATGAGATCATGAACCTTGAATCCATAATTCAATTCAAGGAAAGTTAAGAGTCAAGTCTAGAAGTTAAGAAGCAAGTCAAGAGAAGTTTATAAGGTTTTCAAAAGTCTTTCACAAACGTTTTAACTTTGTTTTAAGACTTAAGTTTCAAGTTAAGAAAAGAGTAAGAGTTGAGTTCATTTCTCAAAAATATATAAGGGAACTAAGTATCCCCAAGAGTTTAAAATGTTTTCACATTTGAACAAGAAAGGGAAACACCAATTTTCAAGAGACCTTTTAAGCTAAATTTTGAGTAATTATCTCAAACAAAAGAAAGAAGTTTTGATTTAAATCATATGAGCTAAGTATATTTTGGGAGTAGTATTGAGCACCGATATGGGGATGCGAGTTCATATTAATTCAAGTCTCCATAAACCATGTAGCCATCATGGGTAGTAAATGATCATACTTTTTAGATGACTCCTTAAGTTGCTTTATAGCATAGACTAGTGGATCCACTTACTTAAGGCGTTCTATATGACGGCAAAGTATAGGACAGTTCTGGCAGCGTGGGCAAGACGCTGTATCACCACTTAGGCTCATAGTGGTGGTTGTCGGTTAGAGAAACTCCCACATAAACTATATTACTTTATTATATGAGTAAAGTTGAGTTTGTTATTACATTTTCTTTAACGAACTAAGTTTTTTTCCACTGTTTTACAAGCTTTCTATATATTACATATGCTTTATTGCTTTATATTGAGTTAAGTTATTCAAGAATTGAGTAAAGCCAAGGTAAGTGTAACACCACAAAAAAATTTCGAACTAAGACTCAAACCATCCTTCATTGTGAGTAGTCATTTTACTGAGGAATTTAAATTTATTTAGTGTTAAGGTCACTAGATGTAGCACCTTGAGTTCCAAAAAGAACTAAAGAGAGTTCATTCAAGTCATTTCTAAGTTTCTTTAAGCTTTAGGTCAACTTCAAATGACCATAACTCTCAGCACATGATGAGTTTTTTGGGCTACATTGTATCCAATAAAAGGTCTTTGAATTATCTTTCCAACGCCACCAAGTTTGCTAAGTTTCGAGTTCGAATGAGTGAGATATGCCCTTTTGAAGTCAGACTGTCCAAATAAGGAAAGTTACCCGAAACTAGTAAGGGGTATTTTGATCTTTTCCTTACCCAATCTGATTTAATTCATTTTTAGTAAGGTTTTAAGGGTCTAATCCTATTAGGTTCAGTTTTATAATCCTAATATACACTTAGGGTTTTAGTTGAGAGTTCAAGAAGAGAAAGGAAGAGAAAAGAGGAGAAAAGAGAAGAGGATCAAAGCATTCGTCGAGAGTCTTGCATTTTGTTGCGGATTTTTGCCAAGGGTTTAATCCCTAAGAGGTATGTAAGCTTCCATAGTATTGGGTCTGTTCACCCACATGCCAATCATGTTAATTTCAGCGTTAAATTTATTCTAGAAAGATGAAGGTTTAATGTTCTTGAATTGTGTCTTGAAATTGGCTTTCATTCTTGAGTTAAGATGAGATTGATGAGCTCTTGAGGAAATCGAGTCGATTTTAGAGTTGTGCTTGATTAGATTCTTGAGTACATATATTGGGTATCTGAATCTAAAGAGAATTTGAGAAAAAGAATCGAATTTAGGTGAATTGGGATTAGAAAATGAGGAAGAAAAGTCGAACAAGGAACAGGTACCAGGTCCGCGTCGCGAACTTGTTCCTTCAGTGTGAAAATTTTCTCTCCGTATTGCGGAGAGGTCGCGGACTCCACTGTTTCAAAAATTATTTTGACCAAAATTCTTAATTTATCTCCGCGTTGCGGTCTTGCTCCCCAGACAGTGTTTTTCAATCATTTCTCATGTTGAACTATCTAAAAACACTCCTAAATATCATGAGATCTTTCCTATCACAAATCACAACCTTGAATTCATAAATCAAATTCAAGATAGAGTTGAGAGTCAAGTTTTGAGAGTTCTTTCAATCATTTTTTAGAAAGTCCCTTTGAGTCTTTTTGAGGAGTCTTCTACAATTTCTAATAACTTGTTTAAAGACTCGAGCAAGCGAGTATGAGAGTGAGGAGAATGTATTCATGAGGCAACTTTATCATTACAAGATCCTTCATATCATGAACCATAACTTTTGAATTCATAATTCACATTTAAGAGAGAGTTAAGAGTAGAGTTCAAGAAAGCTTTTGAGTTCAACTGTGAGTCCTTTGAGATCAACTATCGATTTGAACTAAGTTCTGAGAAAGTAAGTATGAGAATGAGAAGAGTTGTAATCACGAGTTCCATATTATTATGTAGACCCTCGAGTTGAGTCGTCATGCCCATAACTTCCGCATGAACTCCATCAGTTGAGTACCTTTGAGAGGAGTAGTATCATTGAAGTTCTTGAGTTCCAAGTATTGAGTTCTATCTATGGTTATTGAAAACATTGCATTGAGTCATTCACGTCCATAATTCGGCATGGACCATATTTTAAGAAGTCTTTTACAAATGTTTTAATTTGGTTTTAAGACTTAAGCTTTCAGTTGAGTAAATAGTAAGAGTAAAGTTCATTTATTCAAAGATTATATGGGAACTAAGTATTCCCAAGAGTAAATGTTTTTATATTTAAGATTAGAGGAAACTGAAATTTCCAAAAGAGTTTTGAGCAAGAAAGGGAACATCGATTCCAAGAGAGCTTTTAAACTAAGTTTTGAGTAATTATCTCAAACCAAAGAAAGAAGTTATGATTTTAAACATATGAGCTGAGTATTTTGGGAGTAGTATTCAACACCTATATGGAGACGAGTTTGAGTTAAGATAACTCACGTCTCCATAAACCATGTAGTCATCATGGGTAGTAAATGATCATACTTTTTAGATGATTCCTTAAGTGCTTTTTAGCATAGACTAGTGGATCTACTTAGTTAAGGCGTTTTATATGACGGCAAAGTATAGGACAGTTCTGGCAGCGTGGGCAAGACGCTATATCATCACTTAGGCTCATAGTGGTGGTTGTCGGTTAGAGAAACTCCGACAAAGTTATATTGTATTTTTATATACACACTGAGTATTATTGTATTTTTCAATACATTGAGTTGCTATCTACAGTTTTACAGCTTCCCATATATATTGCATCTTTTACTATTGCATTATCCTTGAGTATCATGAGTTGAGTATTTTGAGTTGAGTATCTTGAGTTGATATGTGCTTCATTGTGTCGAGTACCTTATTGTTGAGTTTTACTAAGTTGAGTATCTTATCCTTGAGTACTTCTGAGTTGAGTAAGTTTGAGTATCCTTGAGTATTTCTTGAGTTGAGTAAGTCTGAAAAGAGATAAGTATGTTTCCCTTTTATCAAGTTCAAGCTTATGTTTATGTTTTAGAATTCCCCTTACATGCTCGTACATTCCACGTACTGAGCCATTTGGCATGCATCCTTTCATGATGCAAATACATGTATGCAGGGTCATCAATAGGAACTTTGTTAATACCGCATGCAGTTCGAGTTAGTTATGGTGAGCCTCCTTGCTTCTAGTGGATTTCATTTAGCTTTCAGTTATATAAGTTGTTAGGAAGTCGTGGGTCTTATATAGACTTCCGTCTTTGTCATTTAGAGGCTTCATAGATAGACAGTAGAGTTTTAGAAGTCTGTTAATTTATTTTGTTAAATGTTTTTAAAGATTTAAGTTTCCTATTTTGGGGCGAGTTGAGTATATTATATTATTCTGAGTTTTCTTTTGGGTTAAAGCTTTGTATTTAAGTTTCATGAATTTGTATTTAGTTTTTAAGCTTTGTATGTTTGAGTTAGTCTTCCGCTTGTAGTCAGCTAGGATGAGGGTTCGCTTGGGGACCAGAAATGGTTCTAGAGTGTCGGCCACGTTCAGGGTGTAGGCTTGGGTCGTGACAGTAAGTGTTCCTTTTAGATTCTTTTCAAGCCTATGTTGTGTTTAGCATTCCAACTCGCATACTCATACATTCAATGTAGTGATGCTAGTTGGCCTGCATTTTCTTATGATGCAGACACAGGTAACCAGGATCATCACCCAGTACCTCATTGATCTAGTTGAGCACTTAGAGTCAGTTGGTGAGCCTCCTTGCATTCCAGAGGACTCCTTTTTTCTTTGCTTTCAGTATTTCATTGTTAGGATGATCGGGGGTCTTGTCCCGACATCCCTCTTTGTTTTAGAGGCTTCATAGATAGTTAGTAGTTCAGTTGTCTTTACATTATCATTTTATAGGTTAAGACATGAGTTGCCATTTTGGCCAAGTTGAATGTTGACTTTTAAACATTCTAAGTTATTTTATTTAACAGTTGAGTAGAGATGCATTGAATCTTTGTATTTATGCTTTTAAGTCTTCCGCTGAGTAAGTAAGCTAGGCGAAGGGTTCGCTTGGGGCCAGCACTGATTCTCGAGTGCCAGCCACGTTCGCAGTGTAGGCTCGAGGGGTGACACTTTTTTAATGAATTCCAAGTTTTATATTTATTTGTTTCTAAAGTAATTTACTTACATAAGGAAATAAAGAGCAAGATTTTTTCCGGAAAGAGAACTACTATTAACCATGTAATTAATGGTGGGAGTTGGACAATTTAAGGGTATAATTTAAATCTATCTTGATATTTTTTTCTATTTTTTTCTTGTAATATAGTTTGTACTCATTTTTTTTACAAAAGTGATTTATTCTAAAATACTACAAGGGTGAGGGCATTGAAAAATTAAATTAATCATTTTTTCTTTCATACATTGCAATAAGCAATTTCAAGTAGTAAGATTTTATTTTAAATAAAATTATCAACTTCTAGCAATACATTTATTGTTTTAACTTATTATTATATATTTAAAATTTGGCATTGGTAACTTCATATATATTTCACATATAAGTATATACTATCTTTAGAATTCAAATTCATTAACTAGAAAATATGAATAGCATTACACAAACTACAATGAAAAAGAGAAATGAATTTGAATACAATCTAAGAAGAGGATCATAGATAATGTTTTAAGAAAGATTTAATAGCTATACTGTGAATAGTAAAAGAATTATTAGAGAAATAAATATATCAAGAAAAAGGATGATTACTAACTTTTAGCTGAAAAGGCAAAAAAAAAGACTTTAAAATACATGAGAATTTTTTTTTCTTTCAAAAAAAGAAAAGAAAGAAGTAAGGCCTCTTGTAAAGTTTAGGTATAGGCCACAAGTATCATTTCATATTATCTTGAAACAATTATTACGTGTCAATTACATTTGAATCTATTTATACGATGACATTTATAATAGGCCTTAAATGCTTTTATCATTGTATTTCGCTTCATAACTCATGATGTGGAGGATTTTTCATTTGATTTTGCACGCATAGAGGCAGAGGGAGGAAGGGACACAAGGGATAGTAGGGGAGATTTAATAGGCAATTCAGGGAGGGGGTGGGGGAAGGGAAGGCGACAAATTTCACTAGTTTTACAAAATAATGTTGTTGACTCCCTAATTGGAGACTCTACAATATATATATCATTGCCTCAAATATATCAGATCTCAAACTCAAACAACTCTTTCTGCTCCCAACTTCCAATGGCGTATCAGTTACACCATAACACAACATCAAACACAAGTTCAATGATTATTCCGCTGACGTGAGGGTGCAAAAAGACGAAACCATCTTTCTTTATTTGTCAACTTTATTCAATTCTTTGTGTGTATGTTTTACGGTGGAGAAACCCTAGTCCTTCAAGGTAATTCCATCAACTAGTTGCTTCATGTCATTAGAGAATCCAATAAATCACTTAAATCCGATTAATCCAATTGACCTTCAGAGTATCATCTATGGAGCATCGATTACTTTATGGTGGGAAAAACTTCATTTTCCCCAAATGATATCAGAGCGTTATATCTAAATCGGTGAGAGCGTTGTATCCAAATTGGTGACACCCTGCAACATTTTGAGAAAATGTGAAGCACGCACCATCCTCACACGTGGAAACTGGTAAATAAATTAAACTCACTTATTCATTACCTATGCAACTTCATAACCTAGTATTTATTTACACTTCTCTTTCCATGCCTCTGGCAAATGTATATATATTTCCTTTTATATTAGAAAACAAGTTGCTCATGGAGGCATTTGTCAATTTATAGATTTATGTAAGACACTTTTCCCCAACCCCATAACAATATATTAGGAGTGTGCTTGTAACAACCTGATCCATCGTTTGTTATTCAAAGGACATCTCGTGCGGAGTCCCGAGAATTCTTGTAATATGACGTGCAAATTTAAAATTGGGATGACATGAAAAAAATCTAAGAATTAGAAAATTAGACTCCGACTGATGTTATCCCTCCATAGTAAGAACTTTCTTGCTATGGCAGCGTGATAGCCTCTATAGAGGGGTCAGCGGGGAAGAAACTCAGAAATGTAATATTTTTTAATTGTTCTCTATTTCTTTAGTGGTAAAACAGACGACGGTTACTTCAAAAATCCTCCAAAGAACTGCTCTAAGCTTGAGGACAGGGGAGATGAGGGATTCTATCATAAGGTGGGTCATACCCATAAATTTTCAATCTACAACCTTGAGGATTCTCCCCTACGGAGCCAGAAACTCATGTTCAAAGTTCTTCTACGGTTTCTTGGCGTCTATATAGGCTAGGTTTTAACTGAGTAGTTAGATCTATCTTAATTTACTTTACCTTGTAAATTGTTGGAGATTACATGTATAGGACTTCGATCATGGAGTTTGAATGACTTAATATGGAGTTAGTTATGGTCTAAGATGATAACGAGTTTGATTAACTAATGTTAAGCTTATGATGATTTTGCATGAGATATTGAGGGAAAGTGAGTGGTGTGTAATCGGGTTCCAAGCGGAAAACTGCCTGGAAAGAGTGTCTTAGTGTAAGTGATGGTTATTGTTTTCCAAGTTTATTTATGTATGCATTCTAACTATCTCTATAGTGAAACTTGTATTAATGTTGGGGGAATTGTAGGGGCTTAATGTGAAGTGATGAATTATTGACTATCTTATGCGATGAAGGTATTTTGTTTACTCATTTTTATAAGTGTGTTTGTATTTCATTGTGATTGTGGTTTTATTTGAGAGACTAATGGTTGTCTCGAGTACCACTCTTGGTACAGGATATTCCCAAGGTAGGATCGGGTACCATGCTTGGTATGTAGTAACGGTTGGCTTGGGTATGTACCACACTATATGGTTGGCTTAGGTACCACGCGAGTACAAATTACTAATGGTTGTCTTGGGTAGCACGTCTTGTACATTTTTTATTTTGTATGTGTGGTTTCATGAGAGAACTAGGTTTACTTCTTTGTAATGAGATAGTTACATGTTTGTCCATGAGTGATCATGATTTGTGTTTAAATACTGGGATGGTTCTGGAAAGGGATCAAAGAGAATATAGTTCATTCAAGGCTTTACACGTTAAACACTGTAGATGATGTCTTAGAGATTCTTGATGGTATGGGTTACTTGAAAGATGTGATGAATCAACTATTTCTTGTTGTAGCATCGTTGATCATGTTATTTGTGAATGTTAAGTTCGTGTGGTGACTGTTACTTTGGCTTATTCCCAAAGCTTGTACTGTATTGTCAGCCTTTATGGATTGGGACATAATTGATAAGAAGGATTGAATTAATGTGGCTTAGTAAGAGTCTTGTAGGTGGTTTACTGAATTGATCAAGGACCAGGCTGTTTTCATGAGATTTGTGTTTAAATTTTGGGAGAATTCCTATTTAGATCGAAATTGCATGTTAAACATTGTAGATGATGTCTTCGAGATCCTAGGTGGTATGAGTTACTTCAAAGATGTGATGAATCAGGTGGTTGGACCTGTGTTGTATCTCTTTCATAGTATTTTACTCTCTTAGAAACTCATGTACTTCTTTAGATCAGTTTCCTTGAGAGGGTTTAGTGTATACTTTACAAAAGTACTTTATTTAATCAAGTTTGGGAGTCATTTTGTATTTACGATAAGGTGATTAGTTTATATTTGTTCACTTCTACATTGCATATTTTAAATTGTGCGTAAGAGTTCTTCTATTTAGGTATTAGCATAGGTGCCCGCACGACCTGGTGGGTTGGGTCTTGGCAGTGCTCCTATATGTTAGAGTTCTGTAAACTTGTTAGAGAGGTTGATGGTGTTCATAATGCTTTGTATATATTTTGTCGTAGTAGTTTAGCAGCTATGATGGAGTTGTATAATGTTAGGAATGTGTTAATATTATAGTATATTTTCCATTTGTTCGCGAGTTGGAAACAAGTTTAATTGAGTGTGCAATCAGTTCAGTTTATAGGGTTATGAGGTTGTGATGCGCATGGGTTTATCAAGTTCATACTACCTATGAAGTTTGCAATATGCCCTCAAGAAGAATTAGGTTGTTTGATTAGTTTCCCTTCATTGAAGCAAGGTAAGAGTGAAGCAGGAAGCAAAAGATTTGAGACGCACAATTACAAAAATAGATTGAAGGTATGCATCATGTATTTTTTAAGTTGGACAAATTTGGGTTGTGTCTAGTAAAACAGGAAAGCGAGGTGGATTTGATAAAAAATGAAGAGGTGAACCCATTGTAATTTTTTGGTCATTATTTTCTTTGTAAGACATTTTTCACCAACCCTATAGCCGTATATAGGCAGTTTACTCCTATATTGTTTGAGTTTTGTAAGATTCTAAGAGGGATTGTGGATGTTGATGATACTTTGTATATATTTTGCTGGAGTAGTTTAGCTGCAATGATGAAGTGGTAGGTTCATGATGTTAAGTGTGTGTTAAGATTGCATGATGTTTTCCCTTTTAGTCGTGAGTTGGTAACAAGGTTATCAGTGCTTTAGTATTCAATGAGCAATCAACTGAGTTTATACAATTATCAGATAGTGAAGTGTGTGAGTTTATTAAGTTTATGCATCCGATAATGTGTGCAATACAAAATCAAGAAACATTTGGCAGTTCAATTAGTTTCCCTTCCTTGATGCAAGGTGGAGAAGGAAAATGAAAGATTTAAGATTGAGGGCGTGCATCATGTTTTTTGTGACTTGCTGGAAAAATTGGAGTTCTGTCTAAAGAAACTGGAAAGTCAGCCGGGTTTGGTAAACAAAGAAAGAGGTGAGTCAATTGTACACTGTTGGTCGTGGTGTCTTTTAATTTTAAAAGAATTAGAAAGCATTTCAAAGTTGTATAGATAGTGCACTGAAATGCTTTTGTCCTTATAATGATAGTAGGTAGAAATAGTAACTATCTTTGAAACCGTAACAACATACTTCAATTTAATTTCTAAATTTCTATCCTTTGAAACTGTAATCAAAGACTCCAGAAACATTGCCCACAGCAAAAATAAATTCACCAATTTCTCTTGAAGCTCAAGTTTCTTGTATCCTTTCACCTTTAATAGTTTTAGCTTTGAAAATTCTATTTGGCAATTCTATAATTTTTCCTTTGCCACAAAGTTCCAATAACTTCCTACCTCCATTGCATAAGCACCAAATTGCATAATTTTAATTAATTAATTAATTAATTACTTCACAAATAATTAACAATAGCTAAAAAAAATTAATATTTAAAAGGTTCAAATTAATATACTTACATCGATAAAGAGTCTTTCAATTTTGGGACAATTCTTGACAATATTGAAAGACTCTTTATCGATGTTAGTATATTAATTTGAACCTTTTAAATATTTTAATTTTTTTAGATATTGTTAATTATTTGTGAAGCAATTAATAATTAATTAAACTTATGCAGCTTGGTGATTATGCAATGGAAGCAGGAAGCTATTGGAACTTTGTGGCAAAGGAAAAATTTGAGAATTGCCAAATAGAATTTCCAAAGCTAAAGCTCTTAAAGGAGAAATGATACAATAAAATTGAGCTAGAAGAGAAATTGGTGAATTTATTTTTGCTGCGGACAAAGTTTCTAGAGTCTTTGATTATAGTTTCAAAGGATAGACATTTAGAAATTAAATCAAAGGATGTTGTTACGATTTCAAAGATAGTTACTATTTCTACCTACTATCATTATAAGGACAAAAGCTCTGTATTTCAAAGATAGTACACTGAAATGCTTTCTAACTCCTTTAGAATTATAATACTGGAACCAACAACGTAGAATAGACTCACCTCTTTCTTTGTTTACCAAACCCATATGCTTTCTAGTTTCTTTAGACATAACTCCAATTTTCCAGCAAGTCACAAAAAACACGATACATTCCTACAATCTCAAATCTTTCATTTCCTGCTTCACCTTGAATCAAGGAAGAGAAACTGATCAAACTACCAAATATTTCTTGATGTTGTATTGCACAGTTTACCGGATGCATAAACTTCATAAACTCACGCACATCACTATCTAATAACTATATAAACTCAACTGATTGCACACTCAATTCTAAAGCATGTGATAACCTTATCGCCAACTCAAGAGCCAAAGGGAAAACATCCTGCAATCTTAACACACACTTAACATCATGGACATACCACTCCATCATTACAGCTAAACTACTCTGGCAAAAATATATACAAAGTATCATCAATACCCTCATCCCCTCTTAGAAACTTACAAAAATCAAACAATATAGGAACACACTGCTTATATACGATTACAGGGTTAACAAAAAGTGTCTTACATGAATTTATAAATTGATAACTACATCCATGAGTATCTTGTTTGGTAGTTACATAAGGAAATACATAAACTTTTACTAGAGCCACAAGAACAGATGAGTGAATAAATATCTAGAGATATTCCTCCAATTTATGTGTGTCATCCTTTGGGGTCATTTAGAGAAAATTGGTAAGCATCTTCGTCAGACGACTAATATTATCATTAATATATGTGTTGTCATTGACGTTGCAAAGGTCCTGAATCATCATATTCAAGTCATTCATCAGCTTCCATGTGTAATATTTGTGTTGTCATTGCAATTGTAGAAGGCTTTCTGTCTAACCTCTCTTTGCTTTGCCAATCATATATTTTAGAGTAAAGACTATCTTGAGTCTGTTTCCATATAGTAAAATTTAAGCATATCCATATCTTGGTAGAATGCTTAGCATTGTTCATACAATGAAGATATAGTTTTGTAAGGGAGAGTTTCTAGCACAAATTACACCACGACATATTACAACACCCACAATTTATATTCCATGGAATGTTGTGCTCTGCATCTTCTCTAGCTTTAACTAAAAAATTCCAAGCTTGCAAATTACCACAAATCTACGATGTAGACACAGGGTAGACTTTGAAATAGTACTTAGCCTTCACAAACTCAGCCTAGAGAGATGTTTGAGTTCTAAACCACTGTTAGAAAATGAGATATTTCTAGATAGTCATTTGTTTAATGGTTCTTTTTTTTTAATATTATGTCCAGTTTGTAAGGGAAAGATAGTCCTTGTTTTATGGAATATATTTTGTAGCTAACCCTTCTAAGATAACCAAGCGAAAAAAAGCGTATTCTAACCATGGGACAATCAATAATAAAATAGTGAGACCCAACCTGGAACAAGAACCAAACCTGACAGCGAGAGGAGAGGAGAGACCATTTTCATGAGAGAGGGACGAGCAAGTGACAGATTGGGAAAAAAAACATAAGAAAGTCAATATTGGTTGGAGAGGTATGGTCTCAACTAAATTTTGAAAACCTTATATAGCTACATGTGTCTAAGCCTTTTGTAATATGCCACATGAATGACAAAAGGAAATTCTATTGAACCTTATCTTTTCTTTCACAAAAGATCCAAATACTAACAGTGGTATCAAAGACATTCTTCTTGAGGGATTTGTGAAGGTAAGAAAACTAAGGTTTTCTACGGTTCTTCTAAGGTGAGAGCTGAGCAGCAGTAACATGGAATCCAACAACTTCTTGGGTTCAATCTCTCTTATGTTAACAGGAGAAAATTATCACATTTGGGTGAGAGAGATAAAGGCTTATCTCAAAGTTCTTAGTATATAGGATACCATCAAAAGTAAATATGATCGTCCTCCACTTGGACCTAATCCAATTGTTTCACAAATGAAGGTTTATGAAGATGTGAAGTCAAGAAAACCAAAAGCTCTCACATATCTTCATTCAACACTTGCAAATGTGGTTTTCACAAGAAAATTGCTTGTGAAACACCTAAGGAAGCATGGAAGAACCTAAAAGAGGAGTTCGACAAAAGTGACAAAGGGTATCAAATTCTTAACTCTAAAAATAGATTTTGAAATGTTAAGGATGAAAGAAGGAGATACTGTGAAAATGTGTTCTGCTTGTGGAGATAGTTAACAAACTAAGGCTGTTTGGTGAAACCTTTCCTGATTCAGAGGTGGTGGAGAATAAGATGATAAGCTTACCAACAAGGTTCGAGTCTAAGATTTCATTAATAGAGGAATCTCTTTATTTGAAGACTTCCTCTGAGGCAGAACTGAGCAACTTCAAGCCCAAGAACACATATCAAGTATAAGAGATGAAGAAGTAGTATAAGTGGCATTTCAGGCACAACACAAAGACAAGCTGAAGGACAAAATAAGGATGGAAGGGGATAAAGAAGCAAATGGAAAACTATGGAAGGAGTCTTCAATGAAAGAGAAGTTTCCACCTAGCAACCATTGTAAAGAACCAATCATTAAGAAAAATAATGTTGGTTCAAAGGAAATCCATCGATTCAGTGTAGATTCTATAGAAAGATGGTTCATATTGAGAAATATTACAGGCTCAATAAGAATAAACCACAACAATGCTATGTGCAACAAGTAATATTTACCGAAGAGTCCAAAAACAAAGAAGAAAGCTTGTTTGTGGCTTCCCATTTAGAAAACACAGCCAACAAATCCTCATGGTTCATTGATAGTCGATGTACAAGTCATATTTTTAAGAATGAGCTCATGTTTCATACACTTGACAAGTCAATCAAAACTAAAGTAAGGATGGGGAATGGTGAAAGAGTAGATGCACTTGGAAAGGGTTCAGTTTCCTTTCAGACTAAACAAGGTACAAAGTTTATAAATGATGTGGTGTATGTTCCTTATTTAGCATGTAACTTGTTAAGTGTGACTCAAATGATGTCTAAATAATATTCCTTATTTTTTTAAAGACAAACATTGTTTGGTTTTTCACTCTGAAGATAGTTTGTTTGTTAAAGTAGAAATGGTGGATAAAACTTTTCCTTTAAATGGGAAGTTTGATAGTACAAGAGTCATGGTTGTGGCACAAAAGATATGGTCATTTTAACTATGTTACTGTAAAGTCTATGTATGAAAAGGGATTGAATAAGTCTTTACTTGAGATTTCACTGTCTAAAGAAGTTTGTGAGCCGTGTCTGATGGGTAAGGTACACAAGAAAGCATTTCCTAAAAATGCTACCTGGTGGGCAACTGAAAAACTTGAACTAGTTCACACTGATGTGTGTGAACCAATGCAGACATCATATTTGGGATACAATAAATATTTTATACTCTTTATTGATGATTTAACAAGGATGACTTGGGTTGTCTCACATATTTCTAGTTTTTAAGAAATTTAGAGCTTTTGCAGAAAGACAAAGTGGTTGTACGCTAAAGGCTTTGAGGTCAGACAATGGGGGTGAATACACCTCCAATGAGTTCAATAAGTATTGTGAAGATATGGGGATTGATCACAAGTCGATAGTAAGTTGTTCACCTGAATAAAATAGAGTCTTAGAGAGGAAGACATGACTATTGTTGAAATGGCTAGATGTTTGTAGCTTGAAAAGAAACTACCGCAAAGATTTTTGGCATAAGCTATTTATACTTCAATGTATTTGATAAATAGGATTCCAACTAAAGACGTGGATTAAAACCTCCTATTGAGTCATGGAGTGCAATAAGACCATCTGTGAAAAACTTCTAAATCTTTGACTCAATTTGCTATTCTTATGTCCATTCGGTCAAAAGAAGCAAACTTGAACCAAAAGGTGAATTGGGATCTATATTGGTTATTCATCACAATCCAAGGGTTATAGAGTTTTCAATTTGCAAACAAAACATATTTCCATCAGAAGAGATGTAGTAGTGGATGAGCATGATCATTAGAGTTGGGATAAGGAGCAAATTGAGAAAGATAATGTAGGTTTTCAAAACTTGCATCCACTGCTTACAACATAATCAATTGGATCAGAAAAACTAAATGGATTGTCAAATGCTTCTTGATGAAAGGATGAAGAATCATATGGGGAATCCTCACTCGATTCACCAGTTTTGAAGAAAAAGTCCCTTTCTAAGATATATGAACGATGCAATGTTGCTATCTCAGAACCCAATACCTTTCAAGAAGTATCAAGACATAAAGTTTGGATTGAAGCTTTGAAGGTGGAGATTAGTATGATAAAGAAGAATTATACTCTGAAACTGATTGATAAATCCAAAGACAGAAACATAATAGGGGTGAAGTGGGTTTATAAGCCAAAACTTAATACAGATGGTTCAGTTTATAAATACAAAGAAAGGCTTGTTGTGAAAGGTTACACACAAGTTGCAGGTCTAGATTATGGAGACACATTTGCAGTTGTTGCATGGTATGATACAATAAGGCTTATATATGCTTTGGCAGCTCAAACAAATTGGAAGTTGTATAATTTGGACGTGAAATCGGCATTATCAAATGGACTGTTGCGGGAGGAAATTTATGTTGACAAACCCGAAGGCTTTCAAGTTGCAGGGTTGGAGGACAAAGTATACATACTTCCTAAGGAATTATATGGATTATAGCAGGCTCCTCGAGCGTGGTATAGTAAGTGATGATGATATCATTTGTTTTGGCTTCAAGAGAAGTGAAAATGAAACCAATTTATATGTGGAAAAGGCTAAAGAAGGTGATATACTTGTGGTGTCACTCTATATTGATGATCTTCTCGTAATAGGAGGCAATGAAGCTATGGTGAATTTGTTCAAGCAAGAAATGGAGACCATGTTTGAAATGTGAGATTTGGGTGAAAGGAATTATTTCTGGGAATGGAGATTAATCAAGCTACTGATGGAATCTTGGTTTGTCAGAGAAAATATGCATGGGATATTCTTAAAAGGTTCAAGATGGCGAGGTGCAAGCCTCTACCGACCCTACTGGTTCACATTCAAAATATTTCAAGTTTTGAAGGAGGTGGTAGGGATGAACCAACATTTTATAGAAGTCTAATAGGTAGCTTCCTGTATTTGATAGCAACAAGACCTGATCTCATATTCGCAACAAGTCTTCTGTCAAGATTTATGCATGCTCCAAGTCAAGTTCATCTTGGTGTTGCTAAGTGAACTTTGAGGTATGTCAAGGGAATTGTTGATTATGGTATTTTGTTTAAAAAGGAAGAGCAAGGGAAACTGATGTGTTATTCAGATAGTATCGGGAAGGAAGCCCTAATGATATAAAAACACTTATGGATATGTTTTTACACTTGATTCAGGCATGTTCTCACTGAATTCAAAGATGCAAGAGGTGGTAGGTCAATCTTCTGTAGAAGTAGAATGCATCGCCGCTGCTGGTGGAACTAATTAGTCTCTATGGTATAGAAAGATTCTACGTGATCTGGAGCAAAATGACATTGAAACTACTATCATTAAAGGTTGAAAACAAGTCAGCAATATCAATGTCCAAAAATCCAGGGCGACATGGTCGTAGCAATCATATAAACTTAAAGGTTCACACTATCATGCAAGAAGAGAAGGATAGCGAAGTTCAACTTGTTCATTGCAGCTCAGATTAGCAGATTTCATGACCAAGGCTCTTCCTTAGGGGAAATTTGAAGTTCTAAGGGCTAAGTTGGGAGTATTGAAGAAGAATCTCAAGGAGGAGTGTTAGAAAATAAGATATTTCTAGATAGTCTTTTCTTTAAAGGTTCCTTTTTTAAATATTATGTTTAGTTTGTACAAAAAGGTATTCCTTGATTTATGGAATTTATTTTGTAAAAAAGTCAATAGTGGTTGGATAGGTATGGTCTCTACTATTTTAAAAAAAACTTAAATAGCTATATATGTCTAAACCTTTTGTAATATGCCACATGAATGACAAAAGGAAATTCTGTTGAATCTTTATCTTTTCTTTATCAAAAGTTCCTAACAACCTTCACATCATTCTGCAATG
Source organism: Solanum chiquidenum (assembly GCA_029582725.1). NCBI lineage: Eukaryota > Viridiplantae > Streptophyta > Magnoliopsida > Solanales > Solanaceae > Solanum > Solanum chiquidenum. The sequence continues at coordinate 20,820 of JAJOOS010000314.1, forward strand.
TCAACCCTCCCAGAATCTTACAAAACTCCAATAGTATAGGAGCACACTGCCTATTTATGGTTCAGGGTAGGGTAATAGTGTCTTACATGAATCCACAAATTTACAAATACATCCATGAGCAGCTTGTTTTCTAAATATAGAAGGAGGCACAGGAACAAAGTATCTTTTTCCTAGGAGCAACATTAGTATTAGTACTAGTCTGATATTAGTTCTGATAACAACTTTGTGGTGTGTTCCACTGTTCCTCACATGAGGTTTTATGTTATTGTTGGTCTTTTGTTTTTTGAAATTTTCTAAAGTGGACAATTGGTTTGGCCCTCTCTATAATTGATAAACTTGATCAGATTATATGGTATTTGATTGAATTTTTAACGGTTAGATGTATATAGGTGTTTACTTTTAATCATTATCCTAATATGATATGTACGTTTTTTTATTCTAATCTAACTTCTATGCTTTTGGTAGTGTATATACTAGTGTTATACTGGGTGGAAGTGAGGATTTAAGTGAAGAAGAGTCTAGGTATGTCTGATAATCTTGCTTTTTACTCTAATGGCTCTTGAGATTTTTTTTCCTTATTGGTTTCTTAGTGAGATTTTTTATTCTTAGATGAAACTCTTGGACCCAACAAAACATATTTCTTTGGAGAACTCAGTGAGAGACAATCTTTAAACTTTTTCATCTCTTCATGGGAATCCTCTAATGATAAATCTTTTATTGATGCCATTCGGTGTGACAATACAATCAGTTGTCTCATTCGTTGCTTGAGGTCAAATAAATGACAAGGGACTATAATCCGACCTAGAGAACAAATGAGACAACTGATGGAATTATCATGCCCAATGGCATTAATAAAAGAATTATCATCAGACTCATTTGGCAACACAGATTCATCATTTATCAATGGTCATTTTCTATGTTCAACTTCAACGTTACTTGTTGTGTTCTACTTGAGTTGTTTCTTTTTATTTCTGTACGTACTAGTATAAGGGTATTAGCTATTTATGTAGTAGAAGAAGAAGACGGAGAATAATAACCGGGCTTTTAACAAAGGATGGCCTTTGTATTTTACTTTGGCTGATCTGACAAAGTCACATTAACAACATGTTTCTACTGAGATTTGAGTCATAATTACATGTTCTAAACGTTAGTCTATAACATCCATTTCTTAGAGAGTAATCCACACGCACCACCTATGGAGATTCCAGACAGGGATCCATCGTGGAGTGACACTTCTGGGATGACTCTCTAGCCAGGTGCGACCTTTTGTATGGTTGATGATAAAATAAAGAAGAAGTAAAAGGAAAATATGGGTGGGTGGGGGTTCCAATCTTATTTCCTCTACATTGTTTAGATGTTGTCTAACAAGAAAAGAGAAAATATGTTATTATATTCCTTCTATACTAGGAGATATCCTGATCACTCCTTAAATTTGCAGATTCATCTATCCAGGAGCATCAACCTAAATTTTGGGATATATTAACAAGAAAAGAGAAAATATGAAGCCTCCAAAGTGTAGGGGAGGACGGTTAAGAGGTGGAACATGAAGGACCAATTTGCAGACTTCTATTCCACTCTCAAATACTGTACGTGTGGGAGATAGATTAGTTTTATAACATTACAAGGTCAAAACAAACCAATCATAATTACTCCGAAATCTACACTTAAAGGAGGTTGGGGGAATATAGGTCACAAGATTGCTGGGTTTATTTATGAACCCGACAAAACACACGGTATAGTAGTGAATGTTAACAAACAACTCCATAAGTCCTACAAAGAAGCTTTCTTCCATGACAGATAGGTGATGGAGGCAATGGAGAAGGCAGAGATACATAGCATAACAAATAGAGTAAGGATCAAAGGAGGAAAATCGCCATAAAAAAAAGATCCTGAACATATGCATAGTAGGGAAATACTAGTGCCAAGCAAACAAAATCCCTTACTTAAATGATGTAAAAAGATGGGCATGTAACTCCTGGAAGTCGGTGATAGAAGTCAAAGTGTATGCCATGAGCGACAAGCATTTTATGTTCGAACTTCCACGAAGACTAGCAGCAGAGCATGTCTTAACAAACAATTAGATCTGGAAGAAGATGAAGTTGGAGCTTGCATGGTGGAAACCAACAACTGGCTGTTGGCCGACAGAGGTAAGGAGATATTGGGTATGGATCAGACTGTTAGGTTTACCTATGAATCTATGGTCGCATAATTTTTTAAAGAGTTTGGTAACCTATGTGGATGCTATATCGAGACTGATGTTCTCTCAAAAATCATCTTCATTGGGATAGAATAAAAGTACAAGGCGACGGTAAACAAATTCCAGGAAATAACCTGCGATTGTTTCACTTACACCATTCCGATGTGGTGTGAAGCTTCGGTCACCGTGAAATTTTCAAAGGCGAGGAGAGAGGATAAGGGAAAGTACCCAGCCGTCAATACCCAAGATAAACCTTTGCAGATGATTAATGAGGCACTACCAACAGAAATGATGAATGAGTCTTCGAGTGAGGGGTCTCTCATACGAGTGGGCTCGAGATTTAAACAGGGTGAATATAACGTGTATAGCAGACAAAAACTAGGTCAAAGGAAATTGGTACCAAATTTGGGCCCAATTCTTTTTGACTTAGTTGCTATGGAAAAGGCTCGAGCCCAAGCTATACAAACCCCTTCGGTAGACATAACTAACATTAAGATATCATTGAATCAAACGAAGGAAAATAAATCTCAAAGACAGATTACGCATTTTATAAGGACGAGGGTGAATCAGAAGTTGTGAGACATATGGTACACATGCCTGAAAAAGATAAGGAAGAATTGGGGGAGAAAAGTACAACAATAATGGTACAACCATTGACAGAGCAGAATACAAATGGAGGTGCAGATGATGTTATCCCACTGGGTATCCGATTACCAGAAGAAGACAACAACATATTGAGCACCTCAGATTAGATACAACAAAATTTAATCAAACCGAGCTCAGAATTTGAGGTTAATTTCAAAGGATGTGAGAATAGGGCGAAGGAATTATTGAAGAAGATTGATAGTAATAAGCAATAAATAAAGGGGAAACAGAGTGACCAGTCAACATGCAAGAAGAAAGGGTAATTGGAACTGAAAACCCTACAACTAGATTTTAAGCTTCATAGCAATGGCTCTAGAAGTAAAGGGAGGTATTTGGCCATCATGGATCAATGAACTTAAACATTGTATCCTCGAATGTGAGGGGAGTGAATTGTGGGTAGAAAAGGCGTAACACCCCAGATTCGAAATGAGGCAAACAACAGCTGTTGGGAATGCAGGTGCCATCCACGAGGGCAAACCACGACCCGTGCGTTGACCAACACACTGTAGGTGGGGCCGTGGGTAGGCAGTTTCAGAAAATGGCCCAACCTTGGACCACAAAGGGACCTATGGATCGTAGGTGGGTCCACTGTCCATGGTCCATGGGTCCGTATGTCAGGCCAAATTCTCTGACAAGAAACCACGACCGACTAGGGCGGACCATAGGTCAGTCGACAGTCCGTCAGTCAGTGATCTGTGGTTCGTTACTGGTAGTTAATTTTAGGGGCATAAGGGTCTTTTCTAGATTTAATTAAATCAATGTGGTGTCGTTTTGCCTAAACCTAGAACACCTATATAAGGATTTTAGACCCCTAAACACACTCAATTAAGTCATTCTCTCAATTCCCAAAAAAAAAAAACTCAAATCCCCTCTCAAATATTATCTCTCTAGAAGGTAGAAGAAGATGGAGATTGAAGCTCGGTCAAGATCAAGTCTCCCAATTTTCAAGCTTTGGTGGGCATTCTGACTAAAGGTATGATGGCTTTCCATCCATGGGATCCTTCCTCCCATGGATAGGGATGGCAATGGGGCGGTGTAGGGTGGGAGCGGTGTGGGTTGAGATTAACCCACAAATTTTTTTATCCGCCCCACCCCGCATAACAACTCTTTCATTTTCAACCCGCCCTACCCTTCCCCGCATAATTTTTTTAATACTTTCTTTTTCTAGTTATGTTTGATACTAAAAATAAAATTCATAAAAGTAAATTCATTTTTCATTAATTTGTATTAATTTAAAAGGATAGTGACTTAAAATTTTATTTTTTAGAGGTCAATTGGGAAACATGTAAGAAATTGTATTATTTTTTATTGAACCATTTCATTTATTATCTTGAATATTTTAGTAGATTTAATGAAATTATCTTAATAAATAATGTTCTATCACTCTTATAACATGTAAAAAGTTAAAATTAAGTTGGAACCCATATAAAATCACATATACCAGCAATTCGCTTCTCCCCACATTAATTCTTAAAAAACCCACTTCAACCCTCCCCGCATCCAACCCGCCCCACACAAACTTAAACCCTCACCTCCCCACATAGCCTTAAAGTCACCCCGCCCCACATCCACCCCACCCTATTGCCATCCCTACCCATGGAGTCCCCTAGAATTCCATAATTTGAAAAAGAATTTCCCCAATTATAGTTAGGGTTTCTTCAATTGTTGTGGGTTATGATGAATGTTGATCCAATTGAGTGGATTATGATTGTTTATAATTGAATTGATAGAATTTCATGTATTTAGTATGAAATTACATGTACCCATGCCTATCCTATGATTTTAGGGTTGAATTGATATAGTTGGGTTTGATGCCATGTGAAGGAAACTCTATGGGTTAGATATATCCTTATAGGATTGATGAATCATGATTAGAATTGTTTGAGATTGAAGCATATATGATGAATATGATGTTAATTGCTTGAAAGTAAAGAATAAATGATAATCATGAGATGTAGTGCTTTGAGAGTAAAGCCTAGACTATGAATTGTTGATTGTTGATGTTGTAGTATGGAAGGGATACTTCCTAGAAGTATTTGATAAGCATGATTGTATGAATGTGAAATGTTTACTCACATGAATGATTTTAGGTTGAAATTATTGCTCACCTAAAATGAATCTAGACTAAAATGCTTAATGAATGATGAGGCTAGAGGCAATTACCCTTGACCTCCATATGCAAGCATATGAGGTGAACTCTTTATAATTGAACAAGAGGTGAGTCCCCACGTTCCTAATATGATAAATTGGACATGGAGGCGAGTACCCATGCTCCTTATGAAATGATGTGGAGGCGAGTACCCGTGTCATATGATGAGATTGTGGAGGCGAGTACCCACAATCTAAAGGTAAGTAAGGCAAGAGGTGAATACCCATTAGCCTTTATAAGCTAGGCATTGAGACGAATCCCCATGTCTTTAAAAGTAAGTATGATTAATGTTATTATGCTATGAAGTTGACTTGCTTGGAGTGTTGCTAGATATGCCTTCCATGATGTAAGCTTGACTAGAGGCGGATGACCTATGTCTTGGCTAAGGTTAAGTGAGGTTACTTAAGGGAGTATTCCTCCTTCATTATGATTCTTATTATGTCTTGATTATGATTATGGCTTATGTCTTATGTTGACTAATGCTTATGTTGTATTTTTTATGCTAGCCATCATATTTAGTACTTGATTGTACTAACGCATACTCTTTCCTACATTCTTATCAAATGTAGGGTTCGGTGCCATTATTTCTCAAACTCATGGCTAGCTTCGTTGTTGATTCAAGGAAGTGAAGTTTTGGTGAGTCCTCATTGTGTTCGAGGATGTGATCACCACTTTCCTGTATGTCTTGGACTATCCTATGGGCTGCGTCCCAAGATTTCTATCCTCTTATGTTTAGATTGTTTGAGAAAAATATGTTAGAGTTCCGCTCATTTTATAAAAGACTTTGATTATATTGAAAAGTCTTAAATTCCAGCTCATCTCTATTACTTTATATTATGATATGCTAAGTGGTTTGTATGAGGCATCTCGGGGTCTTATACGCCTTGTTACATCTAGGGGTACCCTGGGTTGTGACAAACTTGGTAATCAGAGCACAAAGTTTAGAATGGTTCTAGGATGTCCAAACCACGTCTAATAGAGTCTTGTTCATATATGTGAAGCGCGCCACATTTATGAATGAGAGGCTATTAGATGTTTAGGAAATTTCACTTCTTCACTTCTCTAAGTTGTTCCATGGAGTTTAACTCTATAAGTCTTTCTCCTAATCCGTGCCCAATGGTTTTCAAGATAGGACTACTAGAAAGGCAAATGCTATAAGGTTGGAGGAAGGCAATGTTGAGCAAGAGGTTCCTCCCCAAGCTCCTCGTCAATCTCCGATTGACCCATTGAATGAGAATTGACTAATACAGAGTTTAGGTCAGCATTCGAAGTGTTGTCTCAAGTTGTGCTGGCACAAGCCAATAGAGAGGTGGTAGTCCCCATGAACCCAAATATGGGTGCGACGGAGGCAAGAGTAAGGGGTTTTACGAGAATAAACCCTCCCAAATTTTATTGCTCCAAAGTTGAGGAAGACCCTCAAGAGTTTATCGTTGATTTCTATAAGGTATTTGCTATTATGGGTGTGACTCCGGTATAGAAGGCGAAATTAGCCAATTACCAACTCAAAGGGGTTGCTCAGATTTGGTTTAACCAGTGGAAAGAGGCTAGGCCGGTGGAAGCGAGCCCCATATAAGGGGCAAGGTTCTTCTAGTGCTCCTACAAGGGCTAATAATTAAAGGGTGTCTAACCCAAAACCTTAAGGAGATGGTAATAGGTCTTCTATGCCTACTTGTACTAAATATGGGAGAAATCATGAAGGGAAGTGTCTAGCGGGTTCTAATGCTTGCTTTTGGTGTGGCAAGATGGATCATAAATTAAGGAATTGTCCTTTGGTTTCTAGGAATGATGGAGATGGTCGTCGTAGGGCTCAACTCTACCCTTTATCCGGTCTGAGTGATTCAGGTGGAAATTCTCCCAAGTAAAACCATTTCTATGCTCTTTAAACTGGAAATGATCAAGAGAGTTCCCCAGATGTTGTGACGGGTATGTTAAAAGTTTTCAATATAGATGTGTATGTTCTACTTGATACGAGTGTGACTTTGTCAGTTGTGACTCTTTTTGTAGCTATGGGATTTGAAAAGCTTCCCAATGTATTGTTAGAACCTTTTTCTGTCTCTACCTCGTTGGTGATTCTGTGGTGGCTAAGAGGGTATATAGGACATATCCCATTTCCTTGTCCCAAAGAGTTACCTTGGTTGATTTGATAGAACTTGACATGATATATTTCGATGTCATCTTGGGTATGGATTGGTTGCATTTGTGTTACGCCTCTATTGATTGTAGGACTAGAATAGTACAATTCCAGTTTCCAAATGAGCCTATCCTTGAGTGGAAGGGGGAAATTCAATGCCTAGAGGTCAATTTGTTTCTTACCTAAAAAATAGGATAATGATTTCGAAGGGTTGTGTCTAACATATAGTGAGGGCGAGGGTTGTGTAGTCTGAAACTCCTATTCTTGAGTTGGTCCCAGTTGTAAAAGAGTTTCTAGAAGTTTTCCTCCATGATTTACCCGGTGTTTCTCCCTAAAGGGAAATAGACTTTGGGATTGAACTTCTCCACGATACCCAACCTATCTCTATTTCTCCTTATGGAATGGCTCCGGCAAAACTTAAGGAGTTGAAAGATCAGTCAAAGGACTTATTAGATTAGGGTTTCATTTCACCGAGTGTCTCTCCATGAGGTGCTCCGGTGTTGTTTGTTAAGAACAAGGATGGTTCACTCTGTATGTGTATTGATTATCGTCAGTTGAAAAATGTGAACATCAAAAACAAGTATCCTCTTCCGAGAATAGATGACTTATTTGATCAACTCCAAGGGGCAAGTTATTTCTCTAAAATTGATCTCCGATTGGCTTATCCCCAATTGAGGGTAAAAGAGGAAGATATTTCAAAAATGACTTTTAGAACCCGATATGGTCATTATGAGTTTTTAGTGATGTACTTTGGTTTGACTAATGCCCCGACGACATTTATGGATTTGATGAATAGGGTGTTCATACAATACCTTGATATGTTTGTAATTGTGTCCATAGATGATATTTTGATCTATTAAAAAAGTGAGAATGAGCATATTGATCATTTGATGATTGTATTGCAAATTTTCAAGGACCAACAACTCTATGCAAAGTTTAGTAAATGTGAGTTTTGGTTGAGGTCTGTAGCTTTCCTTGGCCATATAGTTTCAAGCAAGGGTATCGAGGTAGATCCAAAGAAGACGGATACGGTTAAGAGTTGGCCGAGACCTCTATCACCCATAAATATTAGAAGTTTCTTATGTTTGGCCGGTTATTATACAAAGTTTGTTGAGGGGTTTTCCTCCGTTGCTTCTGCTTTGACGGCTTTGACTCCAAAGAAGGCCAATTTTATATGGTCCGAAGCTTGTGAGAAAAGTTTCCAAGATTTGAAGATAGACTTACTTCAGCTTCGGTGTTGACCTTACCGGAATGTACAAATGGCTTTGTGGTATATTGTGATGCCTCTAGAGTTGGATTGGGATGTGTGCTTATGGAAAATGGTAAGGTGATTGCCTATGCTTCAAGGCAACTAAAGGTTCATGAAAAGAACTATCCAACCCCCGATATTGAATTAGCGGCGATGGTACTTGCTTGGCATTATTTGTATGGGTACATGTTGATGTGTTTACCAATGACAAAAGTTTCAATATGTGTTTAACCAAAAAGATCTAAATCTTCGCCAAAGAAGGTGGCTTGAGTTATTGAAATATTATGATATGAGTGTTCTCTATCACCTCGATAAACCAAAGGTGCTGGTGGATACCCTTAGTCTGTTATCCATGGGTAGTGTTGCACATGTTGATAATGGAAGAAATGAGTTGGTTCGAGATGTTCATAGGTTGGCCCGATTGGGAGTTCAACTAGTGGATTCCACCAAGGGTGGTATTATGGTCCATAATGGTTTCGAATCTTCATTCTTGGCGGGTGTCAAAGGAAAGCAATGTCTTGATCCAACCTTAGTAGAATTAAAAGATGACGTTCTAAAGAAGTCCGTAGAGGCTTTATCCCAAGGGGGAGATGGTGTCCTATGATACTAGTGTCGTTTGTGTGTTCCAAATGTGGATAACTTGAGGGAACAAATCTTGTTAGAAACCTATAGTTCTCGTTATTCTATTCACCCAGGATTCACCAAGATGTACTATGATTTGCGGGAGATTTACTGCTGGAATGGGATGAAAAAGGATATTGCGGGATTTGTGGCTAAGTATCCTAATTTCCAACAAGTGAAGGTTGAGCATCAGAAACCGTGAGGTTTATCCCAAATTATTATCATTCCTACTTGAAAGAGGGAAAATTTGAATATGGTCTTCATAGTAGGGTTGGCACGGACTCGACATCAATATGATTCGATTTGGGTTATAGTAGACCGAATGACGAAGTTGTCCCATTTCATTCCCGTCAAGGTTTCCTATACGGTGGAAGATTATGCTAAGTTGTACTTGAGAGAGTTGGTAAGGTTTCATGGAGTGCCCTTGTGCATTACCTTTGATAGAGGTACTCAATTTACTTCATAGTTTTTTAACTCCTTCCAAAAGGGTCTTTGCACTAAAGTTAAGCTTAGCACAACTTTTCACCCCCAAATCGATGGGAAAGCGGAAAGAACAATCCAAACATTGGAAGACATGTTGAGGGCTTGCGTGATTGATTTCAAGAGAAATTGGGATGACCATTTGCCTTTGATAGAATTGGCCTACAATAATAGCTACCATTCGAGTATTGGTATAGCTCCGTTTGAGGAAATTTATGGTAGGAGGTGTAGATATCATATAAGATGGTTTGAGGTGAGTGAGGTTGCTTTGATAGGACCCGAGTTAGTTCATGAGGCTATTGACAAGATTCGACTCATTAGAGAGAGGTTGAGAACGGTCCAAAGTCGACAAAAGTCTAATGTAGATGTTAAAAGGAGAGACCTTGAATTTGATGTGAATGATTGGGTTTACCTGGAAATCTCACCCATGAAGGGTGCAATGACGTTCGGTAAGAAAGGGAAACTTAGTCCCCATTTTGTAGGCCCATATCAAATTTTGAGACATGTTGGTAAGGGTGCATATGAGCTGGATTCGCCAAATGAGTTGGCATCGGTGCATTCGATTTTCCATGTCTCTATGGTGAAAATGTGTGTTGGAGATCCGACATCCATAATTCTCCTAGAAGGGTTAGAAGTGAAAGAGAACCTTTCTTATGAAGAAGTTCCAGTTGAAATCTTAGACCGGTAGGTTAAGAGGTTGAGGAACAAAGAGGTTGCTTCCTATAAGGTGTTATGGAGAAACCACCAGGTTGAGGGTGCTACTTGGGAGGCCGAGTCCGATATGATGTCTCGATATCCTCATTTTTTCCCTCATATTCTAGCTTGAGGTAATGACTTCCTCTTGGTTTGTTTATGTTTGAAGTCATGTGTGTTTTATGTGTTTCCATGATTTCCATAAATTTGCATGTTCATGAAAAATCTTAAGTTTTTTGAAAAAAATGGCTTTTGTGAATTATTTTCCTCATGTTGTTGAGTATTGAGTATGAGTTGCTTACATACTTCATGAGATGACTTGTAGAACATGCCTTGATTTGGAGTGGAGATCCCCTTCTGGAGTTTTTGCTTTTTGAGATTGAATTACATATGAGCTCCATGAGATTGTGTTGAACATTGCTTTTGAGTTTGAGAAGGTAGTTCCTCCTTAAGTGTAAGAAATCTGAAAATTTCATGCATATTGGGTTGTAAGATGTAGTTCCTACTCCTTTATGGTGCATTGAGTATTTTGAGCTTGGAGACGATGTTTCCTCCTTAGTTGTGTGCATTTTGATGTTTTGCATGCATGATGGGCTGCTAGTCTAGAGTTTTTGTCTAGAAACGTGCTTAGAATCTCATTAGAGAACGAATGATCCCAAGAGGGGGATAATGTAACATCCCAGATTTGAAATGAGGCAAATAGCAGCTGTTGGGAAATTGCAGATGCCATCCATGAGGGCCAACCACGACACATGGGTTGAACTATGGACCGTAGGTGGGGCCATGGGTAGGCAGTTTCAGAAAATGGCCCAGCCTTGGACCATGAAGGGACCTACGGACCGTAGGTGGGTCCAGGGTCCGTGGTCCATTAGTCAAGCCAAATTCTCTGACAAGAAATCACGACCGACTAAGACATACCGTAAGTTAGTCGACGGTCCATTAGTTGGGGATCCGTGGTTCGTGACTGGCAGTTGATTTTAGGGGCATAAGGGTTTTTTCCAGTTTTAATTAAATAAATGAGGTGTCGGTTTGCCTAAACCTAGACCACATAAATAAGGATTTTAGACATCTAAACTCCCTCAATTAATTCATTCTCTCAATTCCCAAAAGAAAACCCAAATCCCCTCTCAAATATTCTCTCTAGAAGGTAGAAGAAGAAGAAGGAGATTGAAGATAGGTCAAGATCAAGTCTCCAATTTTTCAAGCTTTGGTGGGAATTGTGACTAAGGTATGATGGATTTTCATCCATGGGATTCTTCCTCCCAAGGAGTCCCCTAGAAATCCACAATTTGAAGAAGAATTTCCCTAATTTTGTTAGGGTTTCTTTCGTTGTTGTGGGTTATGATGAATGTTGATCCAATTGAGTGGATTATGATTGTTTATAATTGAATTGATAGAATTGCATGTATTCGTGATGAAATTACATGTACCCATGCCTACCCTATGGTTTAAGGTTGAATTGATATAGTTGGGTTTGATGACATGTGAGGGAAACTCTATGGGTTAGATATATCCTTATAGGATTGATGAATCATGATTAGAATTGCTTGAGATTGAAGAACATATAATGAATATGATGTTAATTGCTTGAGAGTAAAGCATAAATGATGATCATAAGATGTAGTTCTTTGAGAGTAAAGACTAGACTATGAATTGTTGATTGGTGATGTTGTAGTATGGAATGGATACTTCCTAGGATGAATTGATAAGCATGACCGTATAAATGTGAAAGGTTTACTCACACGAATGATTCTAGGTTGAAGGAATTGCTCACCTAAAATGAATCTAGACTAAAATTCTTAATGAATGATGAGGCTAGAGGTGATTACCCTTGGCCTCCATATGCAAGGATATGAGGTGATTCCCATACTCCCTTGAATTGAACAAGAGGTGAGTCCCCACGTTCCTACTATTATGAATGGACATGGAGGCGAGTATCCATGCTCCTTATGAAATGATGTGGAGGAAAGTACCCATGTCATATGATGAGGTTGTGGAGGCGAGTACCCATAATCTAATATTAAGTAAGAAAATAGGTGAATACCCATTAACCTTTATAAGCTAGGCATTGAGGCGAACCCCCCAGTCTTTAAAAGTAAGTATGATTAATGTGATTATGTTATGAAGTTTACTTGTTTGGAATATTGCTAGATATGCCTTACATGATGTACACTTGACTAGAGGCTGATGACATATGTCTTGGCTAAGGTTAAGTGAGTTTACTTAAGGGAGTATTCCTCCTTCATTATGATGCTTAATATGCCTTGATTATGATTATGCCTTATGTCTTATGTTGACTAATGCTTGTGTTGTATTGTTTATGGTAGCCATCATATTTAGTACTTGATTGTACTAACACATACTCTTACCTACATTATTATCAAATGTAGGGTCCGACAACATTGATTCTCACACTCGTAGTTAGCTTCGTTGTCGATTCAAGGAAGTGAAGTTTTGGTGAGTGATCATGTATTCGAGGATGTGATCACCACTTTCCTTTATGCTTTTCCTTTATGTATTGTACTATTGTACGGGCTGCATCCCAAGATTTTTATTCTCTTATGTTTAGATTGTTTGAGACAAATATGTTAGAGTTCCGCTTGTTTTATAAAAGACTTTGATTGTATTGAAAAGTTTTAAATTCCTGCTCATCTCTATTACTTTATGCTATGATATGCTAAGTGTCTTGTATGAGGCCTATCTCAGTCTTATACGCCTTGTTACATATAGGGGGTACCCTGGGTTGTGACAAACTTGGTAATAGAGCACAATGTTTAGAATTGTTCTAGGATGTCTCAAACCATATCTAGTAGAGTCTTGTTCATAAATGTGAAGCGCACCACGTTTATGAATGGGAGGCTGTTAGATGTTTATGAAATTTCACTTCTTCACTTATCTAAGTTGTGCCATGAAGTTTAACTCTATAAATCTTACTCCTAATCCGTTCTCGATGGTTTTCAGGATATGACTACTAAAAGGGAAAATGCTAGAAGGTTGGAGGAAGGCAATGTTGAGCAAGAGGTTCCTTCCCAATCTCCTTCTCTATCTCTGATTTACCCATTGAATGAGAATGTGACTAATGCGGAGTTTTGGTCGGCATTTCAAGTGTTGGCTCAAATCGTGACGGCACAAGCCAATAGAGAGGTGGTAGTCCCTGTGAACCCAAATGTGGGTACGGCGGCGGCAAGAGTGAGGGACTTTACGAGAATGAACCCTTTTGAATCGTACAGCTCCAAAGTTGAGTAAGACTCTCAAGAGTTTATTGACGAGGTCTATAAGGTACTTGCTATTATGGGGGTGACTCCGGTAGAAAAGGCAGAACTAGCCGCTTACCAACTCAAAGGAGTTGCTCAGATTTGGTTTAACCAGTGGAAAAAGGCAAGGCCGATGAAAGTGGGCCCCATAGAAAAGGAAAGGTTCTTCTAGTGCTCCAACATGTCCTAATAACGAAAAGGTGTCTAACCCAAAACCTCAAGGAGATTGTAATTGGAATTTTATGCCTACTTGTTCTAAATGTGGGAGAAATCCTACATGAAGTGTCTAGCGTGTTCTAATGCTTGCTTCGGGTGTGGCAAGATGGATTATAAAATAAGGAACTATCTTTCCGTTGCTAAGAATGATGGAGATGGTTTTCGTAGGGCTCAACCCTACCCTTCATCCGGTCCGAGTGGTTCGGGTGGAAATGTTCCTAAGCAAAACCATTTCTATGCTCTCCAAACTAGAGGTGATCAACTGAGTTCCCCGGATGTTGTGACTTCTATGTTAAAAGGTTCCCATATAGATGTGTATGCTTTACTTGATCCTGGTGAGACTTTGTCATTTGTGACTCTTTTTTTTAGGTATGATATTTGATATGCTTCCCGATGTATTGTTAGAAACTTTTTCTGTCTCTACCCTCGTTGGTGATTCTGTAGTGGCTAAGTGGGTTTATAGGAGATGTCCCGTTTCCTTGTCCCATAAAGTTACCTTGGTTGATTTGATAGAACCTTACATGATAGATTTCGATGTCATATTAGGTATGGATTGGTTGCATTCCTGTTACGCCTCTATTGATTGTAGGACTAGAGTAGTCAAATTTTAGTTTCCAAATGAGCCTATCCTTGAGTGGAAGGAGGGAAATTCTATGCCTAAAGGTCAATTTGTTTCTTACCTAAATGCTAGGAAAATGATTTCGAAGGGTTGTGTCTACCATATAGTGACGGTGAGGGATGTGAAGTCTGAAACTCCTATTCTTGAGTTGGTCCTAGTTGTAAAAGAGTTTCTGGAAGTTTTCCCCCGATGATTTACCCGGTGTTCCTCCCGAAAGGGAAATAGACTTTGGGATTGAACTTCTCCATGATACCCAACCTATCTCTATTCCTCCTTATAAAATGGCTCCGACAGAACTTAAGGAGTTGAATGATCAGTTAAAGGACTTATTGGATAAGGGTTTCATTCAACCGAGTATCTCTCCATGGGGTGCTCCAGTATTGTTTGTTAAGAAGAAAGATGGTTCACTTCGTATGTATATTCATTATCGGCAGTTGAACAAAGTGACCATCAAGAATAAGTATCCTATTCCGAGAATAGATTACTTATTTGATCAACTCCAATGGGTAAGTTATTTCTCTAAAATTGATCTCCGATCGGGTTATCACCAATTGAGGGTGAAAGAGGAAGATATATCAAAAATGGCTTTTAAAACCTGATATGGTCATTATGAGTTTTTAGTGATGTACTTTGGTTGGACTAATGCCCCGGCGGCGTTTATGGATTTGATGAATAGGGTGTTCATACAATACCTTGATATGTTTGTAATTGTGTTCATAGATGATATTTTGATCTATTAAAGAAGTGTGAATGAACATATTGATCATTTGAGGATTGTATTAAAATTTGTAAAGGACCAACAACTCTATGCAAAGTTTAGTAAATGTGAGTTTTGGTTGAGGTCCATAGCTTTCCTTGGCCATATAGTTTCAAACAAGGGTATTGAGGTAGATCCAAAAAAGATGGATGCGGTCAAGAGTTGGCCAAGTCCTCTATCACCGACATATATTAGAAGCTTCTTGGATTTGGCCGATTATTATAGAAGGTTTGTTAAGGGGTTTTCCTTCATTGCTTCTCCTTTGACGATTTTGACTAAAAAAAGGCCAAGTTTATATGGTCCGAAACTTGTGAGAAAAGTTTCCAAGAATTGAAAGATAGACTTACTTCCGCTCTGATGTTGACATTACCGGAAGGTACAAATGACTTTGTGGTATATTGTGATGCCTATGCTTATGCAAAATGGTAAGGTGATTGCCTATGCTTCAGGAAACTAAAGGTTCATGAGAAGAACTATCCTACCCACGATCTTGAATTAGCGGCGATTTGCCTTAAAGATCTGGAGGCATTATTTGTATGGGGTACATGTTGATATGTTTACCGACGACAAAAGTTTGCAATATGTGTTTACCCAAAAATATCTAAATCTTCGCCAAAGAAGGTGGCTTGAGTTATTGAAAGATTATGATATGAGTGTTCTCTACAACCCTGGTAAAAAAAACATGGTGGCGGATGCCCTTAGTCATTTATCCATGGGTAGTGTTGCACATGTTGATGATGGAAGAAAAGAGTTGGTTCGAGATGTTCATAGGTTGGCCCGATTGGGGGTTCAGTTAGTGGATTCCACCAAAGGTAGTATTATGGTCCATAATGGTTCCAAATCATCTTTCGTGGTGGATATCAAAGCAAAGCAATGTCTTGATCGTACCTTAGTAGAATTAAAAGAGGCGGTTCTAAAGAAGTCCATAGAAGCTTTATCCCAAGGGGGAGATGATGTCTTAAGGTACCAAGGTTGTTTGTGTGTTCCGAATGTGGATGACTTTAGGGAATAGATCTTGTTAGAAGCCCATTATTCTCAGTATTCTATTTACCTGGGAGCCACCAAGATGTACCGTGATTTGCGGGAGATTTATATGTGGAATGGGATGAAGAAGGATATTGCGGGATTTGTGGCCAAGTGTTCTAATTGCCAACAAGTGAAGGTTGAGCATCAGAAACTGGGAGGTTTATCCCAAGATATTAGCATTCCTACTTGGAAGTGGGAAGATTTGAATATGGACTTTATAGTAGAGTTGCCATGGACTCGACATCAATATGATTTGATTAGGGTAATAGTAGACCGAATTACGAAGTCGGCCCATTTCATTCCCGTCAAAGTTTCCTATGCGGTGGAAGATTATGCTAAGTTGTACTTGAGAGAGATGGTAAGGTTGCATGGAGTGCCCTTGTCCATTAACTCTGATAGAGGTACTCAATTCACTTCACAGTTTTGGAAGTCCTTCCAAAAGGGTCTTGGCACTAAAGTTAAGCTTAGCACAACTTTTCACCCCCAAAATGATGGGCAAGAGGAAAGAACAATCCAAACATTGAGAGACATGTTGAGGGCTTGCGTGATTGATTTCAAGGGAAATTGGGATGACCATTTACCTTTGATAGAATTTGCCTACAATAATAGCTACCATTCGAGTATTGGTATGGCTTCGTTTGAGGCTCTTTATGGTAGGAGGTGTAGATCTCCTATAGGATGGTTTGAGGTGGGTGAGGTTGCTTTGATAGGAAACGAGTTAGTTCATGAGGCTATTGAAAATATTCAACTCATAAGAGAGAGGTTGAGAACGGCCCATAGTCGACAAAAGTCTTGTGTGGATGTTAGAAAGAGAGACCCTGAATTTGATGTGCATGATTGGGTTTACTTGAAAATCTCACCCATGAATGGTGTAGTGTGGTTTGGTAAGAAAGGGAAACTTAGTCCCCATTTTTAGCCCCATATCAAATTATGAGAGGTGTTGGTAAGGTTGCATATGAGCTGGATTTGCCAAATGAGTTGGCATTGGTGCATCCAATTTTCCATGTATCTATATTGAAAAAGTATGTTGGAGATCCTCTATCCATAATTCCCCTAGAAGGGTTAGAAGTGAAAGAGAACCTTTCTTTTGAAGAAGTTCCAGTTAAAATTTTAGACCGGCAAGTTAAGAGGTTGAGTAACAAAGAAGTTGCTTCTGTTAAGGTGTTATGGAGAAACAACCTAGTTGAGGGTGCTACTTGGGAGGCTGAGGCCGACATGAAGTCCCAATATCGTCATCTTTTTTTTCCTATTCTAGCTTGAGGTAATGAGTTCCTCTTGGTTTGTTTATGTTTTAAGTCATCTGTGTTTTATGTGTTTCCATGATTTCCTTAAATTTGCATGTTCATGAAAAAGCTTAAGTTTTGCCTTGATTTGGAGTGGAGATCCCCTCCTTGAATTTGTGCTTTTTGAGATTGAATTACATATGAGCTCCATGATATTGTGTTGAGCATTGCTTCTGAGTTTGGTGAAGGTAGTTCCTCCTTAAGTGTAAGAAATTTGAAAATTTCATGCATATTGGGTTGTTAGATCTAGTTCTTGCTCCCTTATGGTGCATTACGTATGTTTAGCTTGGAGATGATGTTTCCTCCTTAGTTGTGTGCATTTTGATGTGTTGCATGCATGATGGGCTGCTAGTCTAGAGTTTTTGTCTAGAAACGTGCTTAGAATCTCATTCGAGGACGAATGATCCCAAGGGGGGGGGATAATGTAATATCCCAGATTCGAAATGAGGCAAATAGCAACTACTGGGAAATTACAGCTGCCATCCACGAGGGCCAACCATGACCCGTAGGTTGACCTACGGACCGTAGGTGGGGCCATGGGTAGGTGGTTTTAGAAAATGGTCCAGCCTCTAACGATGGAGGGACCTACGGACCATAGGTGGGTCCACGGTCCATGGTCCAGGGGTCTGTGGTGTCATTTTTATAAACCTTGACAACCTATATAAGGATTTTAGACTCCTAAACTCACTCAATTAAGTCATTCTCTCAATTCCCAAAAGAAACCCAAATCCCCTCTCAAATATTCTCTCTCTAGAAGGAGAAAAAGAAGGAGATTGAAGCTAGGTCAAGATCAAGTCTCCCAATTTTCAAGATTTGGTGGGCATTGTGACTAAGTATGATGGCTTTTCATCCATGGAACAATTTAAAATTCTTCTTAGTGTTTCTTCCATTGTTGTGGGTTATGATGAATGTTGATCCAATTGAGTGGATTATGATTGTTTATGATTGAATTGCATGTATTTAGGATGAAATTACCTGTACCCATGTCTATCGTATAATTTTAGGGTTGAATTGATATTGTTGGGTTTGATACCATGTAAGGGAAAATCTATGGGTTAGATATATCCTTATAGGATTCATGAATCATGATTAGAATTGCTTGAGATTGAAGCATATATGATGAATATGATGTTAATTGCTTGAGAGTAAAGCATTAATGATGATCGTGATGTAGTGCTTTGTGAGTAAAGTCTAGATTATGAATTGTTGATTGTTGATGTTGTAGTATGGAACAGATACTTCCTAGAATGAACCGATAAGCATGATTGTATGAATGTTGAAGGTTTACTCATATGAATGATTCTAGATAGAAAGGATTGCTCATCTAAAATGAATCTAGACTAAAATACTTAATGAATGATGAGGCCAGAGGCGATGACCATGGACCTCCATATGTAAGGTTATGAGGTGATTCCCATACTCCTTAGAATTGAACTAGAGGTCGGTCCCCACGTTCCTACTATGATAAATGGACATGGAGGGGAATATCCATGCTCCTTATAAAATGATGTGGAGGTGAGTACCCGTGTCATATGATGAGGTTGTGGAGGCTAGTACTCACAATCTAAAAGTAAGTAAGGCAAAAGGCTAATCCCTATGTCTTTAAAAGTAAGTATGATTAATGTGATTATGTTATGAAGTTGACTTGTTTGGAGTGTTGCTAGATATGCCTTCCATTATGTAAGCTTGACTAGAGGCGAATGACCTATGTCTTGGCTAAGATTAAGTGAGGTTACTTAAGGGAGTATTCCTCCTTCATTATGATGCTTATTATGCCTTGATTATGATTATGCCTTATGTCTTATATTGACTAATGCCTACGTTGTATTGTTTATACTAGCCATCATATTTAGTACTTGATTGTACTAACAAATACTTTTGCCTACATTCTAATCAAATGTAGGGTCCGACAACATTGATTCTCACAGTCGTGGCTAGCTTCGTTGTTGAATCTAGGAAGTGAAGTTTTGGTGAGTCCTCATTGTGTTCGAGGATGTGATCACCACATTCCTTTATTCTTTTTCTTTATGTCTTGGACTATTCTATGGGATGAGTCCCAAGATTTCTATTCTCTTATGTTTAGATGGTTTGAGACAAATATGTTAGACTTCCGCTCATTTTATGCAAGACTTTGATTGTATTGAAAAGTCTTAAATTCCCGCTCAGATCTATTACTTTATGTTATGATATGCTAATTGGCTATTATGAGGCCTCTCGGGGTCTTATACGCCTTTTAATATCTAAAGGGTACCCTGGGTTGTGACAAAAGGAGTATTGTCAAACCCCGAGGCTACCCCCCCGACGTAATATGGGACCTAGGATCATGAGTGACCCTAAGCTAACCCTGTGTCTAGAATATCATAAGCATATCAAAAGATAACTAAATAAACATGAACTATGTGGAAGCTAAAACAATGGCTATCTGAAATGCGGAGCATGCTAGCTAATCTGAATATATAAAATATACTAAGAGTTTAGTGATAACTGCAAGATAAACTTAACAATCCAAGCAGATTCTACTATATATCTGAAAAGCCTCTAGCTGAGTTGAGTTACTGGGACATGATCCCAGCTAACTTTAACAAAACTGAAATTGAAATGTAAAGACTAAAATAAAAGCATGTCTATTGTCCTCGGAATATGTAGACTCACCACTGAAGTTGTTGAATGCTGACCGAGAATCGATCTAAGTGCACTCTGAATGTTGAGTACCTGAACCTACATCATAAAAGGATGTAGCGCTGAGTATGTGTCAGTACTTGGAATGTATTGAGCATGCATGATATAGATACTAAGCTGAATAAATATATGTAAAAGATGAACAAAACATAACTGAGCAATACTATAAACTGAGCAAGAATGTAAGTACTGAAAAGATAACTGAGAGCTATTATGAATGCAATGACCAAGTACTAAACATGAACATGACATGCTAAATGAATACTGAAGTATATACTGTAAACCTGGTCAAATGCGCTAAGATTCTGACCGTGGGAGCTAATATTAACATACATAAACCACTTGAGCTTAACGTGGATTCTGATGTATATGCCCCATCGAGAGGACTCAATATACCTTGCCAGGGGTATAAAGACATGACTGACGTGATCACTAAATCTGATGCTCAACAAAAGGGACTTATACTTCTATAGGGGAACGTAGTTCTTGGACTATAAGGGTACGCTGAACCCTAGTTCAACTCGATGATAAGTCTATTCCCAACTGAATATGTATATGACACAAATGTAACTAAAATAATGAATAACTCAAATACTGACATGGAATCTGAAGATGCAACATTTATGTACTAATAACGTGACATTCAAAATCTGGAGCATGATTATCTGTTTAACTGACCTAGGGTTCTGAGTTTCATAAAAGGAATTAAGCAAACATTCCAACAAAACTGATATTTAGACTACGGAGTATATAGCAGCCGAAATCATAATAATTTCCCAAGATTTTACAAACCCTAAGTTTAAACAAGCTATGTAGAATCAAGGAACTGACTTAATTCTAGGGACCTAGTGGATGAAAGGAACCCACTAGTGAAATCCCACATACCTGGTGATGAAATCTACGGAGAAATCCTTCGATTTCGGGGTTGAAACTTGAAGCAAACCTTCTGGTTGTTCTTAAGAAATTGGTGCATCTTTCTTCTCCTTTTTGATCTAAGTTTTGATGATTTTTGGTAAATAAAGGTTCTAGGTATGTCTGACTAAGTTATTAGGCTTAAACTGAGTAAAACGACGTAATTTAGGCAACAAACGACGTAGTTTAAGATCCCAATGCATATGGGAAAGGACAAAAACGACCCTAACTTGAATCTGACGAGTGCCACCTACTACAAGACTGATGAGCCGTCATTTGACATACCGACCATCGGTAGGGGTCATCGACCAAGCTCTCCCCGATAGGGCATCACTAAAACGAGCATACCATTTTACTTTGAGATGTGATTTTAGCAAACTCGGTTGCATTGGAAAGATGATTCAATCTTCTTTTATTTGATAGGTCATGGGCCACCTAATTGGGCTTGTGCTAAAAGATATGACCATTTGAAGCTAACCCAACAACCATTTCCCTCCAATTTGCTGCTGACCCTCACCTACTATGAGACCTACATTCCGTAGATCCAACCACGGACCATCCTAGTCGATCATGGGTGGGGTTAGAGACCATAAACATTTGGTGTCCAACGACGGACCCCAACTACAGACCGTGTGTCAGACCACAGACCGTCGGTGGCTTCCGTGGTTCTTGCACCAGGTCCTGGAAAACTTAATTTTTCTATTTTCTCAAATCCGAGGTGTTACAATATCTCCCCCTTGGGAACATTCATCCTCAAATGAAGTTTAAACAAGATGAGTATGGATGGAAGGAGATACAGTCCCTACCACTAAGTACTAGAAATTGATATCTAACTGAACTGAGTTCCAAGAACATGCAAATATGCTGAAATGCAAGAACAATTGAAGGAACAAGATACTAAGACTGAATTTACGCAAGAGTAAACTAAGAGACTGGGGAGGACCTACGTATCTAGGACTGAGCTTCCCTTTCTTTCCAAATCTCATCACCCTCTTCATAGGTGACACCTTCAGTAAGACCCAATCATTGATTTCAAACTCTATGTCCCTTCTCCTCACATCTTCATAGGACTTCTAACGACTCTGAGCTGTCTTTAGTCTATCTCTGATGAGCTGAACTTTTTCCATACCTTCATGAATGAAATTTGGCCCTATCAAGGCTGCTTCACCTACTTCAAACCAACCAATCGGGGACTTGCATCTACGCCCATATAGGGCCTCATAAGGCCCATCTTAATACTGGAATGAAAGCTATTATTATTGTCAAACTCTATGAGAGGTAGGTGGCATCCCAACTACCCTTGAAATTGACCACACAACCTCTCAACACGTTTTCTAAGGTTTGAATAGTACGTTATGCCTGACCATCCATCTATGGATGAAATGCTGTGCTGAGATTTCCTAGTTACCAAGACCTTTATGAAATGATTTCCAGAAATGAGAGGTAAACTGAGGAACTCTATCTGAGATGATAGACAAGGGAACCCCATGCAACCTGATTATCTCATGGATGTAGAGTTTGGCGTAATCCTCCGTTGAATCTGTATTCTTGACAACCAAGAAAACCCATAATAAAGTCCATATTTATGACTTCCCACTTCCATGTAGGAATGTTAATCTCCTGAGTCATACCTCATGGTTTCTGATGTTCTACCTTAACCTGTTGACAATTAGATTACTTAGTCACGAAATCTTCTATGTCCCTCTTCATGCCGTTCCACCAAAAGACTTCCCGTAGATCACGGTACATCTTAGTGGCACCTGGATGAATGGAATATCTAGAGTTATGAGCTTCTGTAAGGATCTGCTGCCTTAACTCACCCATATTAGGAACACATAAGTGACCCTGGTAACAAAGTACACCATCTCCCCCTTGGGAGAAAACGTTAACTTTCTGCCGATGAACTGCACCTTTCAACTTAAGTAATATAGGATCACTATCCTGTTTCTCCTTAATCCCCACTACCAATGAAGATTCTGATCCATTCAAAATTGTCACCCCACATTTGATGTGTATGTAAGGCAAACTCCTAAGCGAGCAAGCCGGTGAACATCTTTGGCTAGCTCTTTCCTTTCTTCCTCAACACGTTCTACACTACCCATTGACAGCATGCTGAGAGCATCAACAACTACATTGGCCTTTCCAGGATGGTAAAGCACATTCATGTCATAGTCCTTGAGCAATTCAAGCCATCTCATCTGATGAAGATTCAAATCTTTCTAGGTGAACACATACTGGAGGCTCTTATGATATGTGAATACATCAACATGAACACCATATAAGTAGTGTCTCCAAATCATTAAGGCAAATATTACGGCTGCAAGCTCGAGGTCATGAGTCAGGTAGTTCTTCTCATGGAACTTAAGTTGTCTAGAAGCATAAGCTATGACCTTACCTCGCTGCATCAACACACAACCTAGGCCGACCCTGGATGAATCACAAGAAATAACATAACCATCTAAACCATCTAGTGGAGTCAAGACCGAAGTTGTAGTCAACCTAGTCTTCATTTCTGAGAAGCTTTTCTCACACTCATCCGACCAATGAAATTTTACCTTCTTCTGAGTCAACTTGGTCAATGGGGAAGCTATGGATAAAAATTCTTCCACAAATCTCCTATAATAACCGGCCAAACGCAAGAAACTTCTGATACTTGTTGGAGAGGTGGGTCTGGGCTAGTGTTTCACTGCCTTAATTTTTTGAGAATCCACTCGAATCCTTTCGCTAGATACCACATGACTGAGGAAAGCAACCAACTGTAACCAGAATTCACATTTGCTGAACTTAGCAAATAATTGGCGATCTTTGAGAGTTTGCAGAACAACTCTTAGATGAGTCGCATGCTCCTCCTTACTCCGACAATAAATGAGGATATCATCGATAAAGATGATAATGAACAAGTCCAAATACTATTTGAACACCCTGTTCATTAAGTCCATGAAAGTTGTAGGAGCATTTGTTAGTCCAAAAGACATAACTACAAATTCATAGTGACCATACCGAGTGCTGAAGGCTGTCTTTGGAATGTCACTATCTCTGACTCTGAGCTGATGATAACCAGATCTAAGGTCTATCTTAGAAAATAAAATAGCACCCTGAAGTTGGTTGAACAAGTCATCAATATTGGCGATGAGATACTTATTCTTGATGGTGACTTTGTTCAACAGACGATAGTCAATGCACATTCTGAGAGAACAATCTTTTTTTTTCACGAACAATACTAAGCACCCTATGGAGAGATACTAGGTCTGATGAAGACCTTATCTAGAAGATCTTTCAACTGCTCTTTCAATTCCTTCATCTCGGCTAGAGACATTCTATAATGAGGAATCAAAATGGGCTAGGTATCTGGAAGGAGATCTATTTCGAAATCAATTTCCCTTTCGGGAGGAACTCTGAGAAAATCTTCTGGAAACACTTCTAGAAACTCATTTACTACTGGGACTGACTCAAGAGTTGGAGTTTTGGAGTTTTAATCCTCAACCCAAACAAGATGATAGATTTACCCTTTGGAAATCAATTTTTTCTGGCCTTAAGGTAAGAGATGAATCGACCCATAGGAAGTGAGATACTACCCCTCCATTCTAAGACTGGTCATTGTGAAACTGAAACCGAACGATTCTTGTTCTACAATTGACTTAGGCATAACAAGAATGTAACCAATCCATGCCTAGAATGATATCAAAATCTACCATTTCTGACTCTACAAGATCTGATGAGGTGACTTTCTGAGATACTGTGCCAGGGCAATTTCTCTATGCCCGTCTAGCTATAACTGGGTCACCAACTGGAGTAGAGACTGAGAAGGGTTTTGAAAGAGTTTCTGGACTAACTCCAAAATTTACTGTTATTTAAAGAGTTACAAAAGACAGTGTAGCCCTGGATCTCACAATGCATAAAACATCTCAATGAAAGAATCGTAACGTACCACTGATCACATCAGGAGAATATTCCTGGTCCTAGCGAGCTTTGAGAACATATAACCTGTTCTGGGGATGACCGCCACCTATACCAGATGAAGGAACCTGCTGAGTTGGGTGACCTGTTGGTTCTATTGTAACTGTAGGCTATGCCCTATTGTTTTTACCTCCTTTCCCCTGCTTGGCAGAACGACAATCCTTCAACATATGGCCAGAATAACCACACCTAAAACACCCTTCCTTGCCTACAAGACACTCACCCGGATGGTTCTCACCACACTTTGGACAAGTTGGGTAAGTCTTGTTACCTAAAGAACTCTCTTGAGACTTAGAGCCTGATGCACCTGGGGATTGAGCACTAGCTGATGAAGCTGTAGACCTCTACTGAAACTGTGAGAGATTCCCACCGTCCGACTTTTGTTATGAGTATTCATAGTTTCCTATTCTGGAATTTTTTATATCCTTAGCCAATTACCTAAGCTTATCTCCCTCAACCTGTTGAGCATGAGTCATTAGTCTAGAGATATCCAAATCCCCTAGAATCATAGAATTCCAGCACTCGGTCTTCACCCCATGCGATACCTCAAATAAGAACTTACTCATCTATGCCCATAAATCGGCAACCATGTGTGGAGCATACCTGGAGAGCTAGGTAAACTTCATCCCATACTTTTGGACCAACATAGAACCCTGCTTCAAGTTCATAAACTTTTGTGCTTTATCTTCTCTAAATTCCCTTGGTGAGAACCTGTCTAGGAAAGCTCGATTAAAACAATCCCAAGTCATAGGAGCTGCATTTGCACCCCTGTTTTCTCTCCACTGAGTGAACCAGATATGAGTCACGTCCTTAAGTTGATAGGATGCCAACTCAACACTCTCAATTCCAATCACTGGCATTACTCCAAAAAATTTCTTAACGTCATCAATGAAGTTTTGTGGGTCCTCACCAAACTTCGACCATAGAAACTCAGGCGGATTCATACGAACAAAATCTTGAACCCTAGCTGCAGCTGATCCGCCATTAGTGTTAGTCTGATTGTTCTAATTAGCCACACTCTGAGCCAAGAGCTGGATCGCACTCCAAAATTTTGCATTTGTAACGTCATGATTTGGGACTCGAGGAACGACGTTAGCATTACGTGCATTAGCATTATGTGTGTTATCTCTACCAGGAGGCATGATCTAAAATGTATAATGATGAATTAGAAAGAGGATCATACCACGCACGATAAGAATAGCAAAGAATGTGAAATTTTTCTTAAAACAAATTGCAGCCTCCCCCTCATTGATATGGTTCACTTTACACCCATAAAAGAGACTCTACATAGTGCGACTCTCAGTCATCCTAGGAATTTTAAACCTAAGGCTCTGATACCATATTTGTCACGCCCCGAAGCTACCCCCTTGACAAAACACAAGACCTAGGATAACGAGTGACCCCAAGATAACCCTCTGTCTGGCATATCATAAGTATACTGAGAGATGACTAAATAAAATGAACTATGCGGAAGCTAAAACAATAGCTATCTAAAATGGAGAGCAACCCAACTAATAGTAATATATAAAACATACTAAGAGTTTAGTGATAACTCAAAGATAAACTCAACAATCCAAGCTGATTCTAGTACTATGTCTGAAGAGCCTCTAACTGAGTTGAGTTGCTGGGACATACTCCCAAGCTAACTCTAACAAAAATGAAACTGAAATGCAAAGACTAAGCATGCAGGATATAGATACTAAGCTGAATAAATATATGTAAACTCTGAACAAAATATAACTGAGTAATACTATAAAGTGAGCAAGAATGTAAGTACTGAAAAGATAACCGAGAGCTAAAATCAATTCAATGACCAAGTAATAATCATGAACATGACATGCTAAACTGAATACTGAAGTATATACTGGAAACCTGGTCAAATGCGCTAAGAGTCTGATTGTGGGAGAAACTGTTAACCGACATAAAACACATGAGCTAAACGTGGAGTCCGATGTATATGCCCCATCGAAAGGACCAAATATACCTTGCTAGGGGTATGAAGGTATGACTGGCGTGATCACTAAATCTGATGCCCAACAAAAGGGAATATGGGAAATTTAACTCAGTACTAAGTCTACTCCCAATTGAATATGTATATGACACAAATTTAACTGAAATACTGAATAGCTCAGATACTGACATGCAATTTGAGAGTGCAATAATTATGTACTGATAATGTGACATTCAAAATCTGGAGCATGATTATCTATTTAGCTAACCTAGCAAGTATAATTCATGAACTAAGATAATTTATACAAACTAGGGTTCTGAGTTTCATACAAGGAATTGAGCAAACTTTCCAAGAAAACTGATATTTACACTATAGAGTACATAGCAGTTGAAATCATAAAAATTTCCCAAGATTTTACAAACCCTAGGTCTAAACAAGCTATGTAGAATCAAGGAATTCACTGAATTCTAGGGACCTAGTGGATGAAAGGAATTCATAGTGAAATTCCACATACCTAGTGATGAAATCAACGGAAAAATCCTTTGATTTAGGGGCTAAAACATGAAGCAAACCTTCTGGTTGTTCTTGGGAAACTAGCACCTCTTTCTTCTTATTTTTGTTCTAAGTTTGGATAATTTTTGGTGAATAAAGGTTCTGGGTATGCCCGACTAAGTTATTAGGCTTAAACTGAGTAAAACGACATAGTTTAGGCATCAAATGATCTAGTTTAAGTGCCCTACACATAGGGGAAAGGACCAAAACGACATAGTTTAGGCATCAAATGATCTAGTTTAAGTGCCCTACACATAGGGGAAAGGACCAAAACGACCTTGACTTGAATCTAATGAGTGCCACCCAATACAGGACTGACGGGCCGTCGTTTGACCTACCGACCGTCAGTAGGGGTCGTCGGTCAAGCTCTGCCCGATAGGGCATCACTAAAACGAGCCTAACTTTTTACTCCGAGATGGAATTTTAGCAAACTTGGTGGCATTGGAAAGAGGATTTAATTATCTTTAATTTTATAGTTGATATGCCACCTAATTAATCTTGTGCTTACATATTTGATCGTTTGAAGTTGACCCAACAACTATTTCTCTCCAATTGGCTGCTGACACTCACCTACGGTAAGACCTACGATCTGTAGGTCCAACCACAGACCATCTTGGTCGACGGTGGGTGGGGTCAGAGACCATGAACATCTAGTGCCTAATGACGGACCCTACATACGGACCGTGTGCCAGACTACGGACCGTCGATGGCTTCCATGGTTCTTGGACTAGGTCCTAGAAAGTTGCATTTTTCTATTTTCTCAAATCCTAGGTGTTACAAGTATGATTAGGAACATGTTAAGAATCTGGAAAGCAGATGTTGTGTGTTTTCAAGAGACAAAAGTGGAGGAGTAGATTGCAAACATAGTTAAGGAAATTTGGGGTAGTAGACGGTCATATTATATGCAACTAGAAGCTAGTGGGACTAGGGGAGGCATACTAATTATATGGGATAAAAGAATATGGGAAGAGGAAGTAAGTATTGTAGGGGTGTACTGAGTTTCCTGTTGTTTCTGTATCAAAAAATCAGGGTTTTAAATAGCACCTAACGGGAGTTTACGCCCCAAATAACAGAGTTGAAAGGGAAGAAATTTGGTGGGAATTGGGGACATCTAGATGTCTATTTAGAAGTCCTTGGGTTTGATGTGGGGATTTCAATACAGTAAGATATCCTACTGAGAAGTTCAGCTGTAGTAGAATCAACAAGTCAATGACAGATATTTTAGAGTTTATTGAAGACACGAAATTAATGGACTTAGACTTAGTAGGGGGAGTTCACATGGAGGAATAGTGACATACATTCCACAGTATTAAGACTAGACAAGTTAATGGTTTTTGACGATTGGGACACAAGATTCAGGAATATCAAGCAGTCTATTCTGCAGAGAATTGTCTTAGATCATTCCCTATTAATACTACAATGTGGATAATATGGGTCAACCAAATCATATTCCAAGTTTGAAAATTGGTGGCTGACTATAGAAGGCTTTAATGACATAGTAAAAGGTTGGTGAGGTCATTTTGTTTGCAGGGAATACCAAAATTTGTACTGGTAGCAAGGATGAGGGCATTGAAAGGAAAGTCGAAAGAGTGCAAGACCAGTCAAGGATATATGAAACAACAAAAGCAACTTGTGCTCAGCTAATTAGCAGAACTTGAAATAATACATGATCAAATAATTTTGTAGGAAGAGGTGATAGTTTCCAGATTAGATCTTAGCATTGAGTTGGAAGAAAAAGTCAAAAATGAAAAAACAACACGGAGACAGAGATCTAGGGTAGTTTGTCTTAGACAGAGGGACAAAAATACAAGTTTCTTCCACAAGATAGCAAATTAACACAGAAGAGTCAACACTATTGACGAAATCAAAGTGAGGTAGGATTTAGAGACTAAACATGCTGAAATACTAAGAGAGATCACTGAGTACTGTGGGAATCTATATTCTGAAACTGAGGATTGGAGGCTAGAGTTGGAAATGAGGGAGTGTCCTTTTAATTTATGAAAATGAAAACAACCGACTTATGACCCCTTTTGAAGCTCAATGAATTTTAGAAAGCAACACACCATTTGATGGAGACAAATCCTCTGGCTCGAATGGCTTCTCTATGGATTACTTTAGTTAGTGTTGGGATATCATCAGCACATAAATGGTTGCACCATTTAAAAGATTCTATGTGAAAAGAGTGTTAGAGAAGAGTATAAATGCTACTTTTTGTGACTTTGATAACCAAGAATATATGGGCAGAAGAACTAAATGACTTTAGACCAATAATTTTAGTGGGGGAGTATACAAGATAATTGCAAAACTTTTGGCTGAAAGACTAAAGAACGTGATGCATAAGCTTGTGAACATGCAACAAATGACTTTTATCAAGAACATGAAGATCATGGATGCAATGCTGATAGTCAATGAATGTGTTGATTCCAAGAATAGGGATAACCAACCAGGGATCCTATGGAAGTTGGATATCCACAAGGCATATGATCACGTGAATTAGAATTTTTTTGATGAACATGATGCAAAGGATAGGTTTTGGTAAAAGATGGCTAAAGTGGATCAGACAGTACATAAGCTTAGTGAAGTTCTCTATTCTAATCAACAAAAACCCATCTGCTTTTTTCCCATCAAATAGGGGTCTGAGACAAGGGGAACCCCTATCTCCTTTTATTTTTATTTTGGCTACAGAGGGGTTGAGCAATCTACTCAAGACTGCAAGACCAAATGGTTGGATCAGAGGTAACCAAGTCGGGTGGGGGGGATACAATAAACAATCTAGATATCACTTATCTAGTACGCAGATGAAACTCTAGTATTTTGTGAAGGTGTACAGGAGAAAACATTGATTTTGAGAGTTATTTTAAATAATTTTGAGGCTGTGTCAGGTTTGTGCATAAACTGGAACAAGAATTTCATTTATCCAGTAAACATAGTACCAAATATTAAGGACTTAGCTTACAATCTAGGAGGGAAAGTAGGTGAACTACCAACAACCTACTTGGGAATGCCTTTGGGGGCTAAGAGCAAGTCAAGTGGAATGTGTAATGGTGTAATTGAAAAATGTGAAAGGAAGCTTGTGAACTGGAAGTGTCAATATCTATCCTCAGGTGGTAGATTAACTCTAGTTAATAGTGCCTTGCCAAAGTAACCAAGTTGTTAGATGCAATTAGAAGGAACTGTTTATGGAAATGAGTGAAGATAAGAAGACGTATCATTTGGTCAAATGGGAGTAGCTGCTAGTTAGCAAGAGAGGGGATGGACTCAATATCACAGATTTGGGTACATAGAATAAGAGCTTGATGATGAAAAGGTTGTGGAAATTTGCATCACCAGAAGTATCTCTATGAAAGGAAGTAATAACAACAAAATATGGCATGGAGGACAAGTGGATGACAGAGGTGGTGACCGAACCTTATGATTGTACTGTATGTAGATCAATCAGGAACTGAAGGCTACTAATCAAGTATACAAAAAACTTTAAGGTTGGTAATACAGAAAAAGTATCCTTATAGAATGGCATATGGTGCGGATAGGAGACACTCAAACAAGCATTCCCTAAGCTACATAATCAAAGTCAAGCACAAGAAGCATCAATGGCAGACTTATGGTCAGGACAAGGGTTGAACCTACATCTGTGAAGAACCATAAATGACTGGGAAATGATATTCATAACAAGATTTCATGACATAATGGCTATGGATACCAATCTAATATAAGAGGATGATAGATGGATATGGAGAGGGGAGAGAAAGGAAGAGTTCGCTACAAGATCTGCATATCAAGAATTGAGGCTTATTGAAGTGCAGCAAGAAAGATGGCCTGCAAGATGATCTGGAGAACAAAAACTTCATACAAGGTGAATTATTTCACATGGATTTTTGGGAAAGGAGGAAGTCTTGATAGATGAAAACTTGAGGAAACACAACTTTTTCTTTAGATGTTGTGTATGTGAAGAGCAGGTGGAGACAGTCAACCATCTCTTTTTACACTGCAATTGGACAGATCAATTATGACAACTACTCATCCACAAGATGAAGATTAAGTGGACGAAACCAGGGAGAATCACAGAAGTTCTAAATTGCTGATGGAAATGCATGAAAAATAGGAGAGATGGAGGATTATCCCACCATGCATTTGGTGGATAATTTTGAAGGAAAGGAATCAGAGATATTTTAAACGAAAGAATAACAATATTCAAAATATAAAGATAAATTGCCTAGGTCTTTACTATTTTTGGTGTAATCAAGTAGTGATAGGAAATTCTGAATATGTTAATAATGTTATTGACAGACCGTAACTAGAAGATCTTATGACTAATGTAACTATAACTTTTTGCAGGGAGACAACACTTTGATGTAGTATACCTGTGGATATATAAAAGTAAATGTTACCTTTCTCAAAAAAAATAATCCTTCTCAACAGAGTTAATGAATATTTGATTACCTTCCAGCAGCAACATCCTTATCTGTTCAGGGATAAATATGTCCTTCCAATTTTTTAGGACAACAAATAATCAGGTGTCATGTGGAAGATTGCAAAGCAAACCTCGAATGACTATGAGTAAGCAGAAAAATGAGAAATATATCAAAAGAAACAAAGATTTAACGTGGTTTGGTCAATGACCTACATTCACAAATGAGATGAGCAATCCACTATATAAATATGAGAGTACAAAATATAGAGATAAATTGTCAAGATTTTGCTGATTGCCTCTCAAAGTAATTATCTTTCCTTTATATGGAGAGTATACACATTACGCAACCCTAATTATCCATTAGTCCTATCCCAAAACATTAGCTATTCAATCCCTCTAAATCTGCCATTCAAATCCATCTAAATCTTCAATGTTATCCCTCAAAATCCGCTATTTTATCACAATATTATCCTTTATGATTATTTCAACATATCTCTATAATTACAACACTATGTACATTAATATATAAAATCTCTCTTTATTATTCATCATGCTAACATCCCCCCTCAAATTGATGTTGGTGGATCAAGAATGATCAATTTGCCTACTTGAAACTGATGTTGCTGTCATGCCATGAATTTTATAAATGCCTTAGCTATCTAAAGATCAATGGACACGTGCGGAAGAGTTTTATATCCTTTATTCAGGTTAGTAAAACCAAATACAAAAAGATGAAATAGATAAAAAATAAATAATCCGAGTCCACAGAACTCATTGTGTATCCTTAAGAAATTTAATCCCCTAAAGTACCCGAGGTTGTAGATTAATTTCTCCAAGATAAAACAAATTAACTATTCAAGAGGTGGTAGTACCTCAAACTTCAATAGTTTCAGCGAACTCAAACGAGAGCACACACAGACTCAATCGATTGACATTTGATTTGTAAGAAAATGTATGCTGAAGAGAGAAAGTTTTCTGTGTTTGAAAAATAAGAGAAATACCTCTCTTTACGTTATGCGTGAATTTTCAAATAATTGTGTTATGCGAAATCAATTCAGTAACTTAATTAATTAACATTCTGAATTATTTTTAAGAAAAAGGAAATTAATTAATGTGATTGATTAAATAAATTTTGCCTAAAAATTATCAGTCAATCACATCATTTGCCAAAGTCAAAGCCGAGGCCGAGCGAGCGACGACAAAGACGCGAGGGGGCACCTTCTACTTAACTCTTTAAGAGCTAAAGGAAGTGTTTTCTAATATAAGGACAACACTTTTCCTTTATTCTACCAATATGAGAGAAATGACTTTTCATTTTCAAAGACTTTCCATTTAAAATGACTTTTCATATTTCCTCCAAATTGGTTCCCCCACATTTCCCAATTTCTCATTCATTCTTATTTCCTATTCACACCTTGGTGAAACCCAACAAAGAGTACTGACTCCATTATCTAAAACTTCTAGCGTATAATAATAATTTACTTCGATGTGTTTGGTCCTATTATGATAAACCATATTAGTAGCAATCTGAATAGCACTTGTCTTATCATCATAGACAGGAGTAGGATTATATTGCGAAAATCCAATCTCAACAAGTAATCCACAAAGCCATACAACCTCAGCGCAAGTAGTAGACATAGATCGATATTCAGCCTCTGCTGAGGATTTTGATACACAGTCTTTCTTCTTACTCTTCGGAGATATCAATGATTCTCCAAGAAACATGCACCAACCAGTGATTGAACGACGAATATCAGGACATCCTGTCCAATCAGAATCACTAAAGGCATTAAGACGAATAGAAGAACCACTACGATAGAATCATACATTAGTAGATGTTCCTAGAAGATACCGAATGATGCGATGAACTGCCACCAAATGGATATGACAGGTAGATTGCATAAATTGACTAACTTGCTGAACTACAAAAGAGATATCAGGAAAAGTAATAGTAAGGTAATTTAGGCTCCCAACTAATTGTTGAAATATAGTTGCATCAAGAAGAAGATCACCCTCCTCACGACGATACTTCACATTCCATTTCAATAAAGTATCTACGAAGGAGGAATCTTGAAGACCAACCAAAGAAATTAGATCTTAAGTATATTTGTGTTGGTTTAGAAACACACCTAAAGAATTATTATGAACTTCCAAACCTAAGAAATATGTAAGAGTACCAAGATCTTTCATATGAAAAGAATCTTTAAGTTGTTGTTGGAGACTAGTGATTAATGAAGAATCTGCACCTATTATAATAATAATGTCATCTACATATACCAAAAGAAGAACACAACTTGTATATGTTTTCTGAAAAAACAAAGATGAGTCATATTTTCTCTACTCAAAATAAAATTGTAGCAAAGTAGATCGAAATTTGTCAAACCAAGCTGTAGGAGCTTGTTGTAGTCCATACAAAGACCACTTTAACTTGCATACATATGATGTAGCTGATGAGAACAAACCAGGTAGAGGTTTCATATAAATATCTTCTTTAAGATCAATGTGTTTTTTTTGACATCCATTGATGAAGAGACTAGTTTTGCGAAGAATCAATGGCAATAATTGTTCTCACCGTAGTAATTTTTGCTATTGGTGCAATAGTCTCTTCATAGTCCACACGATACTCTTGTTTATTACAAAGAACAACCAATAGAGCTTTTTATTGACCAAGAGTGCCATCAAAATGAAGATTAATTGAATGAACCTATTTACATCCAATTGGATGGACATTTGAAGGACATGAAACATTGTCCCATGTGTTATTTTCTTTAAGGGTCAAAAGATCTTCCTCCATTGCTTTCTGCCAACATTCACGCTTTGATGCTTGTGCGTAACAAGTTGGAACAGAAATGGTGGATAAATTAGAGGAAAAGCAATACCAATTAGGAGTACGAGATACTCTAGTATATCACCGAGTAGGCATAGGAGGATAAGACCTTGAAGAATTCTTAAATTCTAGTTTTGGTGCAATCTCAGGTGGCAGATCAGTTTCGGGATGGGGTAGAGTTGGCCGATGTCATTCATACACAAATACAGGTTTGAACCTCTTAAAAGAAGAAAAAAAATCCTCAAAAATAGGAAGATAATGAGAAAAATAAGATGACTCAACATGAGTAGAGAAGAACAAGTGATTTTCAAAGAAAATAACATTTCTAGAAACACAAAATTTGTTAGAATATGGATCATAACAAATAAAGATTTTATGTGAAGTACTATAACCCATAAAAGAACAATTAGTAGAATGAAGTTTATTGCATTGAGAAGGAGGAAATTGTAACACCCCAAAAATTTCTAAGGTAAGACTAGAACCATTCTTCATTTGCTTGTAGGGTCATATCGGGTGATTCTTAAATTTTCCCATATGTGTAAAGGTAAATTCTTTAGTGTGGTAATTAGTTTGGATATCAATTAAGGTCACTAAAAAACTCCTAGCACAAAGTTGAGTTGAAAGTTTCCTTACCGATTAAGTTTTGACATAAGATTTTACTTACGTAAACTTAAAATGACCATATCTCTTAGAATATAAAGAGTTACATGGTCCATAACCTATCAAATTAAATGTATTTGAATTATCTTCCCAATACCACAAAGTTTGCGTCATTCCGTGTTCGGAGTATAGAGCTATAATCATTTTAATAACTAATGTAGTGCAGTTCCATTTTAGCCACGGGAAAAATTCTAAATTAGGTAATTTTCATCTTTTTATACCACTAGGAAAACCTTAAAAATGGATTCTTAACTCCTGTAAAGCCCTAAACAATCATATTTCCATCTTTGAATCCATCATTCTCTTCTTTCTCAAACCCAAAGGCAAAACTCTAAGGAAAATCAAAATAGAAGACTCCATCCAAGATTCTTTTCATCTTTTTCAAGTCTCTTCTTCAAGGTAAGTGCTTTTCTCCAAGAATTTCATTCTTTCCAAATCAAATTCCTCCATAAAATTTTGAATCACTAATGAAAATCATAATTCTTGTCCATAGAGTTTCGAGAAACTAATTCAAGAAATCTCAAGAAAGCTTTTCTTAACTGTTCTCCTTCAAGCTAGGATTTCAAGGATTCTAATCAAATTCTTCTACAAGATTCTTCAAGAAACTTGTTCTTCCAGGTATGTAAGGATATCATAGTATTGGACTAGTTCGTTCTCATTTCCTACATCTACTTACGAATCAGTAAAAGACTAATCTAGAATTCTACCCCTAGATCTGAGTATTCTTGAGATGGGTTAATTTTGAGTTCTCGAGTTCCTTTTTCTTTTTGAAATTCTACTCCTAATTATTAAATTGATATATGTAATGCATTAACATTCTTGAGTTGAGTCGTTCATGTCCATAATTTCACATGAACCCTATGAATTGAGTTATAAATTTTGGAAAGCTTTTTAAAGCAAACACTTGAGATCTTAAACTGAGTTTTGAGAAAGTAAATATGTGTTTTGAGAAAAGAGTTTTTAAAACATGACTAGTATGACAATCGAGTAGGCCATCAATATATGAGTAGTATGGTATCTAGATATACCATCAATGTTTATGCAATATGACTTCCCGAGTCATCAATGATCATAATAAAATATGATTTTGATATATTTTTGAGAAAGAGTTTTCAAGTATGAATTGAGTAAGAGTTTAATGGGACTATGCATTCCCAGAGTTTTCAAGTATGAATTGAGAATAAGTATATATTATTGGGAGTAATATTAAGCACCAATATGGGGACGAGTTCAGAAAACTCAAAGTCCTCATAAACCATGTATGCCAACATGGGTCAAGGGCCATACTTTTTCGATGATTCCTTATTGCTTTTTAGCATAACTTAGTAGATCCACTTAGTTGAGGAGTTCTATACCCCGGCAAGGAATAAGACAGTTTTGGCAGCGGGGGTGAGATAATGTGTCATCATGTAGCTCATAGTGATGGTTGTTGGTTAGAGAATATCCAATAGAGTTAAAGTGTATTTTTATTTATCACTTATTATGTTGAGTTCAGAGATGAGGGAGCATTTTGTAAAGTTTTAAATGATTTTACTCCTTTATTTCTTTACATTGAGTTGAGTATATATCTATATCCACTACAGTCCTTTCATTTAGTTATTTGCTTATTTAGCCATATTGCATACTCATACCTTCCATATACTGATGTCATTCAACCTGCATCCTTTTATGACGCATATACATGTTCTTAGGATCCTCAACATGGGTCCATTGAGATCACTTCGTTTGCTCGCCATCTTTTGAGTAAGACCTCCTTGCTTTTGGAGGACTCCAGTTTTATGGGTTGTTAGTATTAATAACATTTTGAGTAGTCGTGGGTCTTGTCCCAATAATCATCTATATATAGTAGAGGATTCATAGATGGACAGTCTTGGAGAGTCTTTTGGTTTTAGATATTTTATGTAAAACTTGTGTTTCATACTCAGTATATTCAGTAAACTATTTTTAAATGTTTCTTTCAATTTGATGCTTATGTATGTTTTAGTTAGTCTTCCGCTTATAGTCAGCCTAGATGAGGGTTCTCTTGAGGGCCAACAATGGTTCTCGAGTGCCGTTCATGTCCATGGTGTAGGCTCGGGTCGTGACAAACTTGGTATTAGAGCACAGTATTCAAGTGTCCTAGGGTGTCTATGAAGCTGTGTCAAGTAGGATCTTATTTATGGTTCTGAAGGCTCCACTTCTATAAATGAGGGACTATAGAAATTTAGGAAAAATATCCATTCTTTCATACTCTAAATCGTGCAGTGAGTTATATCATACGGAACTTATTCCATGTGTTTTTCAATTTCATACGAGTACCCCTCATATTCAAGGTAGTTGAAAAGCAAAGCTAGTTCCAAATCAATAAGTTACTCTCAGTAAAAGTCTTGAAGAAGTCATGAGAATGTAGAGGGTCTTAAGAGAATCCCATGAGTGAGCTTAACTGTTGAGATTCAAAATAATGCACTCTTATTCATATGAATCATGTGTTCGAGCCAAAAGAGAGATGTATTCCTAGACTCTTTTCTCTAACCTTGTTTCAGTTAAGGCCCTTATGCAAAAGTGTGTTGTAACACCCCGTACTCAAAAAAGAGAAGCTTAATAGATTTTAGAACTCCCAAGTGTCATCCAGGAGGGCCAACCACGACTCGTGGTGTGGTCCACACCCCCTAGGTGATCCCCATTGATGGACGCCATGTACACTTCCTAATTAGAACTCAGGGGTGTCGTGGGTGGCCAACAGAGTCTCTGAACTCAGACCACTTTTGACCAGGATGGACTGTAGGTCCATCCACAACCCGTCAACGTGGTCTCATGGGTCAGGCCTGGTCGATCAGTTAAGGGGCACAATGGGACTTTCTGTCTTTAATTAGAATTAAGTGGTGTCGTTTTACCCTAGCCTATACCACCTATATAAGTATCTTAGACCCCTAAATTCATTCATCCTAAGTCATTATTTCAAAACCCCAAAGAAATCCCAAGCTCCTCTCCCAAATATCCTCTATCTAAAAAGTTGAAGAAGAAGAAGAGGGTCAAGTTAGGTCGAGTCAAGTCTCCAATCTTACAAACTTTGTGGGAGTTGTAATCAAGGTATGATGGTTTATTCATCCATGGATTCCTTTCATCCATGGAGCCCCATGATTTCCCCAATTTAGAAGAAGAATTTCCCAAGTCAAATTAGGGTTTATTCTAATGTTATGGGTTATGATCCAATTGAGTGGATTATGGTTGTTTATGATTTAATTGATATAAATACATGTTTTTAGTATGATTATACATGTATCCATGATTAACATATGATTCTAAGATGAATTTGATATAGATAGGTTTTATGCCATGAAAGGGGAAATTGAGGATTTAGATGTAGTCTTCTAGGATTGTTGAGATACAATGTAGATTGCTTGAGATTAAAGTATATATATATGAATTGCTTGAGAGTTAAAATTTAGACATGAATTGATTAAAGTCAAAGTATATATGATGAATTATGACTTGTAGGCTTTGAGGCTAGAATTGTCTTGAGACTAAGGCAAGTATGATGAATGATGATTAGTATTGCTTTTAGAGTAAAAATTATATGTTGAAGTGTGTTTAGTAGGTCTTCGAGAGTAAATCTTATATGTTGAATTATGTCAAGTAGGGCTTGAGAGTAAAGCTAATATGATGAGTTATGTCTAGTAAGGCTTTGAGAGTAAAGCTATATGACGATTTTTGAATTGTAGATAGAATTGTAGTGGAATTATTTACCCACATGACATACTCTATGTATGTATGAAAGTATAATGCAAAAGGTTTTCTCTCATAAATGATTCTAGGTTGAAAGGCTTCCTAACCTAAAATTAATCAAAGCATGTATGAACTATGATAGCTTGAAGTAGTGATATGAGTTCCCTTCATGAATAACTTGACTTGGTAAGACAAGACCAAGCATGGTAGCTTGAGTTAGTAGATCTCATGGATAACCTTGAATTGAGCAATAGTACCCTTCAAATAGTTAGCTTGATCTAGCATGAGATGATGGTTTCATGATAGCTTGATTTGGTGAGGCCACACCATATCATGATAGCTTGGATTAGACAATAGTAGCCTTCCTTGAAATAGCTTAAACTTGCATAGTAATGTGCTTTCCATGATAGCTTGGTCTAGCATAATGAGGTGATTTTACTTGGTAGCATTGAATTGGTAAATCGTAACCTTTCATGAGAAATGATGTGTATTGGACTAGTAAAGAAGTACTCTTCCATGAATAGTATGAATAGTTAATGAGGGACTAATCTTTAATCAAAGTAGCATAGTTATGATGAAACAAGCTTTACTTCAAGGAAGTATTTTAAGTATGTTTTGATATGAGATTACTTGTTATGATGTAAGATTAGCTTGGATTGTTGCTTCAGTTGCCCTCCCTGATACGTATGACTTAGAGGTGGATGACCTATTTATTGAGTAAGAATAAGTTGAGGTTATTTGAGAAGTGTTCCTCTTATAGTATGATGATTAATGTGCATTGATTATGCTTATGACTTATGTTGTTCTCTCTTATGATTATAGTGTATGTCTTATGTTGACTAATGCCTATGTTATGCTTATGTTGATGATTTTTCTAGGCATCGTATTTAGTAAATTTTTGCACAAACGCATACTCTTGCCTACATTCTTATCAAATGTATGGTCCGACGATATTGACTTCCATCCTTGTGGCTAGGTTCATAGTAGAGAAAGAAGCGAAGATTTGGTGAGTCCTCATAGCATTCGAGGATTTGACTCCCTTTCCTTTATATCTTTCATTTTATGTTTTAGAAATTTTTTATGGGCTGTGTCCCTAAGACTTTTAGTATTAGATGGTTCGAGACAAGTATTAAAGAATTTTGCTTCGTTTTATGAAACTTTGATGTTATTGAAAATGTTTTAAATTTCCGTACTATTTTTTATTATCTTATGTTATGATATTCTAAGGGGATTGTATGAGGCCTCTCGGGGTCTTGTATGCCTTGTTACCTCTAGTGGGTACCCTTGAGTCATGACAAACTTGGTGATCAGAGCACATTGTTTAGAATAGTTCTAGGATGTCTCAAAACCACGTCAAGTAGAGTCTTGTTCATGAGTGTAAATCGCACCACATTTATGAATGAGAGGCTATGAGATGCTTAGGAAACTTCACTTCTTCATTACCCTAAGTCGTTCCATAGAG
The DNA here is from genome assembly GCA_029582725.1 of Solanum chiquidenum. Classification (NCBI taxonomy): domain Eukaryota; kingdom Viridiplantae; phylum Streptophyta; class Magnoliopsida; order Solanales; family Solanaceae; genus Solanum; species Solanum chiquidenum. The sequence goes on from JAJOOS010000314.1 coordinate 61,256, forward strand.
TTTAACTCTATAAGGTCTTTCTCCTAATCGTTACTCGATGGTCTGCAGGATATGACTATTACAAGGGCTAATTCTGGAAGGAATGGGGAAGACAATTTTGATAAAGAAGCTCCTCCCCAAGTTCCTCCACAAGCTCCGATTAACCCTTTGGATGTGGATGTGACTAATGCATAGTTTAGGTCCACTTTTCAAGTGTTGCTCAAGTCATGATGGCCCAAGCCAATAGAGAGGTGGTAGCTCCCGTGAAAATGTTGGTACGACTGCTTCAAGAGTGCGGGACTTTATGAGGATGAACCCTCAGGAATTTCATGGTTCAAAGCTTGAGGAAGATCCTCAAGAGTTCATAGATGAGGTCCATAAGGCATTAGACATATGGTAGTTACTCCGGCGGAGAAGGCGGAATTGGCCGCTTACCAACTCAAGGGGGTTGCACAAGTTTGGTTTAATCAATGGAAAGAAGCTAGACCACTATGAATGGGTCTGATAACGTTCAAATATACTTCTTGAAAAGAAATATAAACGATCGTATGTAATATATTTACCCAACTATGAGTCGGGGTCGATCCCATAGAGAATATGAAAGAATATTGTCAATAGCAAATATTTAACTCGATAGTCGTTATATAAAAATGAGGGGATTTAAATTGAAATAAAATAAAAACAATAAAAAGATAGCTTTGAACTAAGTATTTATTTATATTCAGATTATTAAAAGTAACTAGGAATGTGTTCCCCATAATCTCATAACGCGGTAATCCTAATAATAGTAAT
>JAJOOS010000316.1:0-10129 GCA_029582725.1 Solanum chiquidenum
ATTATCATTACTAAGACACACCAAGATCTCCCTTAAATGTCTACTTGTGCAATGTCTAGATGATGTCCCATTCTACCACCTATCCTAAGTAGTACACCGTTAAGATACCCTAGTTTATTCATTCATTAATATGGGGGAAGTGCATTGACCGACATAGACCATGGAGCTTGACATGGAATCCCGGTAGTAACCCTTACCGGATGAGGGATCCCCACTTGCCTAAGGTAGGGTCATTATTTTAGCCTTTACGTGGTAGAGACCACTAGCTAGTCCTATGTGAGCACATAGTTAAGGGATAAAATGATTGCTTCTAAATACCCACATCTCAACTAACGAAGGGGCACCCATCTTAAGGGTTGCTACTAAATACTCACATCTCATCTAACGAAAGAGTATCCACCCATATTCATATCCTCTCGGTGTTAGACATTACTCCCCCACGGAGTTTGGACAATTATTTCACTCATTCATTTAGGGATAAGGAATGGTACGAAGTACTCTCATCTCAACTCACGAAGGAGTACCCATCCTAGCCGAACATTCATTCATTTAGGGATAAGGATTGCTACTAAGTACTCTCATCTCAGCTCACAAAGGAGAACCCACCCTAGCCCAACATTCATTAATTTAGGAAGCTCTTGGATTCTAAGATGAGAAAACCTTTCATCTAGGAACCACATTCATTTAAAGGAGTACTTTATGAGACTATCCTTACAATAGACCCAACTTTCATTCATTAGCATTAACTCCCATTCTTTTCATTCATTCTCACATTCTTTCATTCATTCTTCACTAGGTATGAGAGTAGGTAAGCATAGTCTATCCTAATCTCACCTTCATTAGAAGTCATACAAAGAAGACAACAACCAAGCATAACACATAAAGTTTCTACACAAGGTCACCTTTCATGATCTTAGACCATACACAAATTCACACCATATCACATTACCTTACATAATCAACATTACTCAAAACAACAATCATCCAACTTTGCCTACAAGGCCATGATCACAACATGCTTATAAAGTCGACGCCTCCCAACTTTCAAAGGGATCAACCACACAATTCTAACATCTACAACATATTTATATATAAAATACTAGAATGAATAATCTATTCACAACTTCATCATCATCATAAACCTTAGGTCACAATTCCCCATTCAAGGCCAACATCCAATATAACACAATTGACTATCAATTCCTCATAATCCAATATAGAACAATACATAAATCAATAGCCCATAACAATCTACACATTAATAGCATATTATTAGCTCATAATCAATAGACCAACTTTAGACCCAAAAATTAGGATTTCAAGCTATGCAAGGGTTCATGGAGTTTTTTTTATCTTAAAACCATCAATATTAACATAAATCGTCATTTGAAATAATTTCATGCTAGAACCCAAGCTTAGAATTGAAATTGGGGGTTTTAGTGTTTTTGAAACACATTGAAATCACTTTGATTTGGCTCTTTGATTGAAAGGAGAATCAAAGATAAAATCCCCATACGTTTGTGATTAATTTCCTTAGGAATTTGAAGGAGAAATCAGTAGGAACTCATCCCCTAGCTTAAAGGTTCATCAATGTCTTCCATGGAGTTTTAGAGATAATTTATTTGAGAGGAAAGGTTCAATTTGAAGAATGGGGTCTAATTCTAGGTTTTGGGGTTTCAACCTACTTAAAATACCCTAAAATAGGTAGAATAACCGTTTATAATAATTTCCCAAAGTACCCAAACCACCCCTCACTTAGTTGAACCTTTTAAACAAGTCAAACTTGAGTTTAATTTTCGCAGATTTCGTCGGGGAACAAGTCCGCGACGCGGAGGTGTTCCTACAAGTTTCTGGAAATTAAATTTCGAGACAGTAAAGTCCGCAACACGGACCAAAAGTTTGTCTTATGGTGGAGCTAGTCCGCGACGCGGACATGCTCCTTCTATGAGCATTTCAACCCCTTATATTAAAAATTAGATGAACTAGCTACTACCGTGATTTTCAAGCTACCTTGGCAGCTTGTTTGGCCAAGGGTTGGGGTCCTCCTCGGGAACCCTTAGGGTGGTCCCGGGGAGTCGTACCCAAACGTTTTGACCCTAAAAATATTTATTAAGACACTAGGATCACCTCCACTGATTTTAGACTCCAAAAAAGACATGAAAACATGCAAGACACACTAGAACACACTATCACGCAACCGACTAGTATTTGAATGTCTTGAACGTTTCTTTGACGTTTGACTTCAAATTCAACCAAATTGACCTATAAACTCATTTTCAAACATTTATACAAGTTTATCAACTACTAACACGCATGTGAAGCTCTAATTATCCTATTTCATTTTGAGGAGTGTTACACCTCCTCAAGGACCCATCGGGTGTCCTTGAGGGTCGTCCCTTGACGTTTAAAGCCACAAACACTTGTATTACTTAACGGAGGTTAGTTTATGACTATAATCATTTCCTTAAACCTGTATAGGCTAATAGGTTTACGTTAGGCTCTAGTTTAGTCTTATTAGTTTCAGTGGGTGTTACATTATTCCCCCTTGGGAACATTCATCCTCGAATGATGATTTAGACACCAAACTAACTTTAGAACTCAAGACTAGCAGGGCATCATTTATGAAACATCAAAATAATGCACAACTCAAATATACACTATTCACAAAGTGAACTATTCAAAGGAGGAAACCTCAACTCCATTTCAAATCATAATAAATGCAGTACAAGGGAATATGGACTACATCTAACAACCAAATATGCATGAAATTCAATAATTCTCATACTAATAAGAGGAACTAACTTTTCCCCAACTAAATAATGCTCAACACAACATCATGGAGCCAATACTCTCAAAAGCACACTAAAACATGTTCATTACCACATTTCATGAAGTCAAATATGCAACATCATACTAAAATGCACAACCACATGGGGAAACATATAAACAATGAAAACTCATTCTATCACTTAACATGGATTTCATCATGAACATGCATTATTTAAGAAAATCATGCAAAACATACTACTTACATATGACTTCCAAAACAAGGAAATTCTAGAGGAAATATTTACCTCAAGCTTGAGTAGGAGTAGAAGGAAAGAGATGAGAGTATTAGGACTTCAGGTCGGCCTCGGCCTCACAAGTAGCACCTTCAACTACATAATTTCTCCACAAAACATTAACGGAAGCTACTTCCTTGTTTATTAACTTTTTGACTTGCCGGTCAAGAATCTCTACTAGAACCTCTTCATAGGAAACTCTTTCATCAACACCTAACCCTTCTAACAGAATAATGGTCACTGGGTCCCCAATACACTTCTTAAGCATAGAAACATGAAACACCGGGTGAATCAGGGCCAACTCATTTGGCAAGTCTAACTCATAAGCAACTTTCCCAACACGGTCCAATATTTGGTAAGGACCTACAAACCGGGCACTAAGTTTCCCCTTTTCGCCAAACCTCATCACACCCTTCACGGTTGAGATTTTCAAATAAACCCAATCACCAACCTCAAATTCTAACTCTCTTCTCCTCACATTGGCATAAGACTTTTGCCTACTTTGAGCCGTTTTCAACCTCTCTCTAATGAGCCAAACTTTCTCAATAGCCTCATAAACCGATTCGGGACCAATAAGAGCAATCTCACCAACCTCAAACCAACCAACCGGAGATCTACATCTTCTACCATACATGGCCTCAAAAGGGGCCATACCAATACTCGAGTGGTGACTATTGTTGTAGGCAAATTCAACCAAGGGAAAGTGGTCATCCCAATTAGGTTTAAAATCTATGACACATGCCCTCAACTTGTCCTCTAGGGTTTGAATGGTACGTTCCACTTGACCATCCGTTTGAGGGTGGAAAGCGGTTCTAAGCTTCCCCTTGTGCCAAGCCCTTTTTGGAGTGACTTCCAAAAGTGGGAAGTAAATTGAGGACCCCGATCCGAGATGATAGAAAGAGGAACCCCATGCAACTTCACTATTTCTCTTATATATAACTTGGCATAGTCTTCCGCCGAGTGAGATACCTTGATGGGAATAAAGTGGGCCGATTTGGTCATCGTATCAACAGTGACACAAATAGAATCATATTGCCTTCGAGTATGGGGCAACCCCACAATAAAATCCATATTAAACTCTTCCCACTTCCAAGTGGGAATTGGCATATATTGCAAGAAACTTCCCATTTTTTGATGTTCAACCTTGACTTGTTGACAATTAGGACATTTGGCTACAAATCCCGCAATATCCTTTTTCATACCATTCCACCAATAGCTCATTTTGTAAAGTACACTCATATCATAATCCTTCAAAAGCTCTAACCACCTTCTTTGTCGGAGATTCAAGTCCTTTTGGGTAAACACATATTGAAGACTATTGTGATCGGTGAAAACATCTACATGGACCCCATACAAGTAATGTCTCCATATTTTTAAAGTAAATACCACCGCCGCTAATTCAAGATCATGAGTCGGATAGTTCTTCTCATGTATTTTGAGTTACCTTGAGGCATAGGCAACCACTTTACCACGTTGCATGAGTACACACCCCAACCCAACTCTCGAAGCGTCACAATATACCATAAACCCATTGGTACCCTCCGGTAAGGTCAACATCGGAGCGGAAGTAAGTCTATCTTTCAACTCTTGGAAGCTTTTCTCATAAGCCTCAGACCACACAAACTTAGATTTCTTTTGAGTTAAAACCGTCAATGGAGAGGCAATGGAGGAAAAACCCTCTACGAACCTTCTATAATAATGGGCCAAACCCAAAAATCTTCTAATATTGGTAGGAGTTAAAGATCTAGGCCAACCCTTGACCCCATCCATCTTTTTGGGATCTACCTCAATACCCTTGCCAGAAACCACATGGCAAAGAAAAGTTACTGACCTCAACAAAAACTCACCCTTACTAAACTTTGCATACAATTGGTGGTCTTTAAGGACTTGCAATACAATCCTCAAATGGTCCATGTGTTCACCCTCACTCCTTGAATAGATCAAGATATCATCAATAAATACTATCACAAACATATCAAGATATTATCGGAACACCCTATTCAATAGGTCCATGAATGCCGCCGAGGTATTAGTTAGACCAAAAGACATTACTAGGAATTCATAGTGACCATATCTCATTCGGAAGGCCATTTTGGGAATGTCAACCCCCTCACCCTTAGTTGGTGATAACCCGAACGTAGATAAATCTTTGAAAAATAGCTAGCACCTTGGAGTTGGTCAAACAAATCATCAATTCTAGGAAGTGGATACTTATTATTTATAGTCACCTTGTTCAATTGGAGATAGTAAATACACATTCTACGGGACCCATCCTTCTTTTTCACAAATAATACTGGAGCACCCCAAAGAGAGATACTCGATTGAATGAAACCCTTGTCTAGAAAATCCTTTAGTTGTTCCTTTAGTTCTTTCAATTCGGCTGGAGCCATTGTATATGGAGGGATGGATATGGGTTGTGTATCCCGAAAAAGATCAATGCCAAAGTCTATTTTCCGTTTGGGAGGAATGTTGGGCAAGTCATCGGGAAAGATTTCTGGAAACTCACTCACCACGGGCATTGACTCTAAAGAAGGGACCTTAGACTCAACATCCATAACCCTAACAATATGATAAATACACCCCTTGGAGATCATTTTACTAGCTTTTAGACATGAAACAAATTGACCTCTAGGAATATAATTCCCCCCTTTCCACTCTAAAATTGGCTCTTTTGGAAATTGAAATTTGACAACCCGAGTCCTACAATCTATTGAAGCATAACATGCATGCAACCAGTCTATGCCCAAAATTACATCGAAATCAACCATGCCTAATTCTACCAAATCAACCAAAGTGACTTTATGAGACAAAGAAATAGGAAAACTCTTATAGACTCCTTTTGCCACTACAGAGTCACCAAACGGGGTGGAAACCGTAAAAGGCTCTACTAATATTTTGGAGAGTATTTCAAACTTCATAGCCACAAGAGGTGTAACAAAAGACAAAGTGGCACCGAGATCTAATAAATCATATACATCAATAGAAAAGACTTGCAACGTACCAATTACTACATCCGGGAAGCTCTCTTGGTCACCTCGTGATTGAAGAGCATACAAGCGGTTTTGCTTTTGAGCATTGGAGTTGGAACCAGTTGGATGAGCTTGATTATATTCTCTCCCTTTAACCTTGAGCATGGGACTATCTCTCATCTTGTGGCACCTCTTTCCACAACTATAGCACCCATCTGAGCCTACTAAGAACTTGCCTTCATGTTTTCTACCACATTTAGCACAATTAGGCCTAGCAACATATGAATCACAACTATTGCCCCCTTGAGGCTTAGGGTTGGAAACCCTATCCTTGTCAACCCTTGGGGTATTAGAGGAACCTTGATTAGAGAACCTTTGTTTGAACCCTTTTCGACCTTGCCCATCGGACTTAGCATTAGAAAAATTCCCTTCACCGGTTCTAGCCCTCTTTACCTCTCTATTCATTTTCTTGAGTTTTGACTCCTCAATTTGTTGAGCATATACCATGAGCCTTGAAATATCCATGTCATGATGAAGCATTTTTGTACGGCATTCTTCTTCAACCAAACCGGACACTCCCATCACAAACTTATTCATTCTAGCCCTCGAATTTGCCACCAAGATTGGAGCATACTTGGATAGTTGGGTGAACTTGAGAGAATACTCCTTCAAACTCATACCCCCTTGACTAAGGTTCATGAATTCAACCAGCTTTTGTTCCCTCAACTCTAGGGGGGAAAACCTATCAAGGAATGCTTCTTTGAACACCTCCCAACTTATGGGACTCGATCCTCTTGCCCTCTCATCCTTCCTTTGCTCATACCAAATTTGAGCTACGTCTTTTAGTAGGTAGGCGGCTAGCTCCGTCTTTTCCTTTGAAGACACCCCCATAGCACCAAGTATCTTACTAACCTCATCAACAAACCTTTGGGAATCTTCTTCCACCTTGGAACCAATAAACTTGGGGGGGGGTCATCTTAGAAAAATCCCTTAATCTCGAAGCGATAGAACTCACATTGGGATTCACACGAGGCTCAACATCCCTAGCATTTTTAGCCATCATAGCTTGGGCTTGAGTTGTTACGGCTTGAGTTTGGGCCGTCATGGCTTGAGTATGGGCCGTCATAGGTAGAGTTATCATTTGGATAGAATCCCTAAATTCTCGTGTGTTACATTTATCGGATCAACCGGAGCTTGCTCATATAGAGGAGCTTGATTCCGTTGAGGAACTCGTTGATCCACATTCTTTTCTTCCATCCTTCTTGCGTTGGCCCTTCGTCTATTCATTTCCTGAACACGCAAAAGAACGATTAAAAGGAAAAACCTATAGAGTTAAACTCTATGGCATGACTTAAGAGTATGAAAGAAGTGTTAGTTCCTAATATCTTATAGCCTCTCACACATAAATATGGCGCACTTCACACTATGAACAAGACTCTACTAGATGTGGCTTATGAGACATAATCGTAGAATCATTCTAAACCTTTTGCTCTGATTACCAAGTTTGTCACGACCCAAGGATACCCACTAGACGTAACATGACACATGGAATCCCGAAGGACCCAAGTAAGCCACTAAACTTATCATCATCACATAAGAATAGAATAATAAAGAATAAAACAAAATTTCAAGTCTTTAAGAAATCTTTCATAAAAGTAAAGCGAAAGTCTAAACATAGTCTCAATAAGCTAACTACTACAATCGGAGTCTCAAAATACTAGGGTCATAGACCTTACAATAGAGAATATGAAAAATGTCTAGTACAACTAAAGAAATAAAACAACAATAAAAGCTCTTGTCCTCGGATCCATGAGGACATACCACAAGCTTGAAGAGTAGTCAACCCAAGCTTGAACTATAATGAATCGCCTTAAACGTCGGAACCTACCTTAGTAGAAAAATAGAAGAAATATGGGCTAGTACAATTAATGCACTAAGTATGGTATCTATGCATGAAAACCATTTAGTATGCTAAAAAGGGACATCTAGTTGAAAATTATGCATTTGATCAAGTTTATGAACTATCATACAAACAAGTGCAAAAGCATGAAGTACTTACATATTCAACATATTAATCATCTCAACAAAAGGAAAAACAAACCATAAGAACCATCAAATCAACCTAAGGAACACTCATTAAGTGATTATATTTCATAATTCCAATTTTAGTTCATTCTATCATAATGGGAGTTAGCTTTAACCGTCATATACCATGAGAGATTAGTCATGGAATCCGGTGTTTACCCCACACCAAAAAGGGGTTGTCCTGCTTACCTAAGGTAGAACTATAACTCTTAGCTTACGTGGATCAACAAGCTAAAGACCTATGTGGGCACATAGTTTATGGTATATGAATATTGCTTTTAGAAACCCGGACTCAACCATTGTAGAAAGTTTCCATCTCATGAGATAACTACTTTGGGAACCCGAACTCAACTAGTGTAAAAGGAACCCATTTGGGAAGCCGGACTCAACTAGTGCAGAAGCTTCTATCTCATAGTCATATCCTTTCGGTGGTAAGCATTAATTCCCTTTTCGAGTTTATATTAAGTCTTGACTCAAGTTATTAAATGGGAAGGAATGTCTTGACAATCAATCCTCAACTCATTCTTTAGCTCCTAGATTCATTAGGGTAGACTAGTCTTCAACCCTTAGAACCAACATATGTGAAAAACCTTTCACATTACATGATTTTCATACCTATGTGTGTGCATAAGGATAATCATTCAAACAATATCATAATTTGATCATAATAGAAGTACTTTACTCTACAACCAATCCAATTGAATACACACAAGTGTCATACATATAGCTAGTTTTCATACTTTGTCCCCTTCAAGGGTTATAGATCACTATGCATCAATATCTCTATAATTAACTCATATAACATGTATAATAACCTAATTCAAGTATGCAATTCATCACATACATATTTCGAACACAATTTACTAACAAAGACCCATATTCATGCTTCAAGATCTAATTTAGGGAAACCTAGAGATTCATAGATTCCTAGATAAATTCTTTAGGAAAACAATAGTAATTCATCAAATTGATCATAATATAAGTCAATTATCACATTGAAATCGTTTTGGAAGTGAATCCATGCCATAGATTGAAAACCCTAGGTTCTTGGAGAAGTTGTACTTTAAGAAATAGAGTTTTGAACGGCTTTATGGAAGGAAGCTGTCACACCCCGAGCCTACACCCTGGACGTGGCCGGCACTCGAAGACCATTGCTGGCCCCCAAGCGAACCCTTGGCCTGGCTTTCTTAACTCGGCGGAAACTTAACTCAATAGAATAACTCCATGCAATGAAAGGTTTTAAAACAACCCAACTGATAAAATTTGGCCAAAAAGGCAACTCGAGTCTCAAAATAGAATATTCACATATATACATAGATGAGAGACTCAAACTAATTGACTGACTGTCTGTCTATGAAGCCTCTAAAAATACTGAGATGTATGTTGGGGCAGACCCCATAACATCCTAATAAAACAAACTGAGAAACACAAAATAACCGAGTCCTCCAGAAAGCAAGGAGGCTCACCACTGACTCTGGAGTGCTCAACTGGATCAACGACGTGTTGGTTGCTGATCCTGGGTACCTGTGTCTGCATCGTAATAAGATGCAGGCCAATGGGCATCAATACATTGAATGTACGAGTATGCGAGCTGGATAGTTAAACAACAACTTAAGCTTGAAGGAAGTACAAAGGAACACTTACCTTGGCTCTGTTCGACTCATGAACAACTGAACTCAATTATATAAAGCAATAAGACACATGCAATATATAAAGCTTGTAAAACAGTGTAAATAACTTAGTTCGTTAATGATAAAACAATAACAAACTCAACTTTATTTATATAAAAGTAATATAACTTTAGTGGGAGATTCTTTAACCGACAACCACCACTATGAGCCCTAGTGATGATACAACGTTTTACCTCACGTTGCCCAAGGACCATCCTATACCTTGCCGTGTTATAGGACCTTATTTTAACTTAGTGGATCCACTAGCTTAACTTTACGTGATCATCTAAAAAGTATGACCCGTTAAAACCCATGTTTGGCTACATGGTTCTTATGGAGAGTT
>JAJOOS010000317.1:0-45482 GCA_029582725.1 Solanum chiquidenum
AATTTATCTAGGCAATGTTTTCTTTCCTTCCCTTTCGGTTAAATTGCGTCTATATAATGTACAACCTGCGTATCAGGTCCTCCCCAAAACTCCCTGCAATATTTAAATCCTTTAACGTCTCCATAACTTCCCCACACATATAGTTACATCCTTTATCATAACATACGTAAAACAATCCTTAAACATAATAATGTAGCAGAAGAAATATGAATCATGGTTTCTGATCACCAGCACTTGAAGAGCTAACATTACTTTTAAAGTACTCAAACAAGCTCATAACTGAATTTAAAGAGGACTCCCCTCCATGGCTGTCCCAACATGCACTAATCACCAGAACATCCTCCCCAATATTACACCATGGAACAAGAACAAATTCCAACTGACTAACACATACCAAATGTCCTAATTAACTCTAGAACAAGAGGGAGAAAATTGCAGTAGCTTACCTTACTGGACAGAACTACCACTTGCTAAGACTTGGATTCTTCAAGGTAAAGGTTGTCCTCCTTAACTTGTCTTAAATTATACCTTCCAATAGCTTGAACTCCCTAATATTCAATAACCCTAATGGTATTTAATGGTTGTTGTATGAAGCTAAGAGAGAGAAGAGAGAAAGCTCTAGAAATCAGATTTTTTTGTCAAAGTAAAAATGGTTGGAAAAAGTTGATAACAATCCCTTTTAAAGGGACCTGCTTTGGCCGACTTTCTCACTTATTTTGGGCCAGAATTTGTCAAGCAGGTGATCCACCTACTTGGACTTTTGACTTGGGCCTTTTTGGACTTTAGAACATTGGGCCTTGGAAGTTCATTTTCCCTTTATTCTTCTACTTAACTTGGGCCAGATTAATGCAAGTAGGTGGTAGTGTACTTGGCCTAATAACATGGTCAAAAGAGTCTTTGTAGGTGATGCACCTACTCGGTCCTTTGGGCTGGTCAATAAGTCAAAGTAGGTGATGCACCTACTTGTCACCTACTAGCTTAGTTAAGTCAAGCAAGCACCTCAATATTTTATTCCATTTCTAGACCTTAATACCTTTAACTTAACTTAAACTTATATACACTATGTCACTTTAGACTCAAATACCACCTTATAATCTCAAGTTTAACTACTTCCATCGACGTCAACTTAATCGGGTCACATCAAAATCTACAGACAGTTTGCTTTAAACCTATTCTATTGTCACTTGTCGCATAGGAAACTGAGTCCATAACTATACCACAAGGCAAATTATAAGCGTCATGTAAATAAATTTAGTACACGTAGAATACAGAGTGTTACAATCAGGACATCCTTGAGGAAACTGCATGCCTTCTCACAACTTAGCAAAATGGCGTAGCAGAGAGGAAAAAACATCATATATTGGAAGTTACACGTGCATGTTTAATTAGTTCTCATATGCAACCTTCATGGAGCATGCTATTTTGTATGTTGTTTATTTAATAAATCGTGTACGAAGTAGTGCTCTCCATTTTAAGACTCCCTTAAATCACCTCTCCAGTTCTATTAACCTTTCATCAATCTTAAAATTGGAACCTCGAGTTTTTGGTTGTGTTGTTTTTGTTCATCTCCCTAAACACAAACGTACCAAGCTTGATCCATGGGCATTCTAGTGTGTCTTTGTTGGGTATTTTTCTCATAAAAAGGGCTACAAATGTTATCATCCCCTACCAAAAATTTGTATGTTACTATAGATGTTTCTTTCTCTGAGACATAGATGTATTTCTCTCGGGAGTTATGCAGTTTTTCTCTTCAGGGGGAGAATAAGGTTGAAGAGCGAAATTGGATGGTGTTACTACCTGATGATAGTGATACAAATTGAGATTGTACATGGCTTAGCTCAACAACTTCAGACCAAGGCATTCTCAATCAAACAGTGCAACAAGAAAGTGATGAATCCCCCTCTGCAGTACCCTTAGTACCCACTAATAATGCTCCTTCTGATGATGTCTCGAGGTATGTATTACTTATGAGGAAACTAATACTAATAATTTAATTGATGACACTACACTAGTAGTTTCTAGTGTTGATAACATGAATTGGTATCAGCTACCTCCTCGGACCAATCGAGGAAAAGGACCAGCAAGATACTCCTCTGATAATCTAAAGGAAGTCAAATATCCTATTGCTCATTATGTTTCCAGTGGACACTTACCAAGCTCTATCCAAGGCTTTTTGAATTAGATGTCATTGATTATTAACCCTACACGATTTGAAGAAGCATTGGATTATCCTAAATAGGCGGAATCCATGAATGAGGAGATGCGAGCACTAGAGGAAAACCATACATGGGATATCATGTCATTACCGAAAGGGAAGAAACCTATTGGATGCAGATGGTTTTTTTTAGTGAAACACAAGACAGATAGTTCAATTGATCGATTTAAAGCAAGACTAGTTGCTCTTGGCTTTACACAAACCTATGGTGTTGATTATCAGGAGACTTTTGTGCCTACATTGCACGCACTATCACTTTGATTTCTTTAATTTCTGCTATCATTCAAATATATTAAAATATAAATAAAATATTAACTTTGATCCTTTAAGCTATCTGCTTGATTTCCTTCTATAATCTTCCATCTTTAATTTGTTTTAGCTTCGAATTTCTTCATTTTTACACCAATTTTCTCCTAGAAATAAGATACACTATTAAACACAATCCATAAAATTCATGCTCAAAAAGGACAAATACAAATAATAAATGTGAGACAATAATGATTAAAAAAAATATATATTTTTCATCTCACATCATCTGTCAAGGTGCTTCTCGAAACAATTAAGAAATGAGTAATTTGTGTAAGGTGATCAATCAAAATTCACGTCCCTCTCTTAATTATATACACCTTAATTCTATGAATTTGAGAAACTTTTTCCCCTTTCCTAATATTATTTAGGACTGTCCACAAATTTAGAAACGGTTTCCCCTTTTCCAATATTTTTTAGGACTGCCACAAATTTAGAAACTTTTTCCCCCTTTCCAATATTGTTTAAAACTGCCCACAAATATAATTTTCTTATATGTTTTAGGAGTACGTTGCCTTGCAACCTTGATGTAACAATATTTTCAAAACACCGGGTTTGAATAAGTATATTTTTGGGCTTTTTTGGTATGAGGGATAAGATATAATTAATTACAGGATTAATTTTACAATGAATTTATCCCGTGTTTGTTTGACATAAAATCACGAGATAAGTTATCTGTAATTGTAGTGTTACTTTTGTTCACATTGAGGATGGAATAACAATCATATCCTATGATAATTAATCTCAAATTAACTTGTTCCCGAAATAAAAAGTGCCCTTAAACTCATGCATAACTAAGTTGTTTGGATAAAGTTTGCAGCTATGGTTTGTTTCCTCAATTGGAGAAAATTCGTTATTCGCTGTCCATAACATTTGTGATTTTTAGTGGTATTATTTGCAGAGGTTGAGATAGAATAGGAGTTAGGGGTTTGGCAGAATCTAGTAACTTTTGCCCAAATTTTATATTTTTCTATAAAATGTAATAAATATGTAAGAACTATTAACTTAGAACAAATAACTTAAATGGAATAGGATTCCAAACCCATAAGCTTCAAATCAGACCTATACTTTTTGTATTATTCATACCTCTACGATTTGCATTAATTTTTTTAAAAATAACTTCGTATTTTTCTAAGAATGTTGGTGTCACGATTCAAGTCCCCTAAACGTGATTGTCAGTGGGAATTACTAATGAACCCAAGCGAACTCTTGACTTGGTATGCTATAAGGTTGAACACCTTTATACGGAAGATGAGGAATAATCAATAATGGGTTGAACTTTTGATAATAAAATAGTCTTTATAATTAAATACTGGAACAAATCTCAAATTCAAGATATGCCAATCATTCAATTTATTGGTTGATAAAGTTGAATTAATGTTTAAATAAAATTATAGGAGACCTACCTAATTACATAAAAATTTCTACTATAATTATTAATTATCCCTATAGTGTGAAAATACTTAAGGATACTCACAGATACCCAAACTCAAAAATACTCAACTCAGTTCAATATAAAAGCTACAATAGAGAATCATTATAAAGAAAGCTTTTAACACAGTAGATAATAACTCAATGTATTTAAAAATACAATAATAACTCTTTTACTCTTATTTGGGATATTCTCTAAACCGACAACCATCACTATGAGCTATGTGACGATACAATGTCTCGCCCGTACTGCCAGAACTGTCCTATACCTTGCCGGAGTATAATACATCCTCAACTAAGTGGATCCACTAAGCTATGCTTTAAAAGCAATAAGGAATAATCTAAAAGGTATGACCCTTTTTACCCACGTTGGCATACATGGTTTATGAGGACTTTACGTTACCTGAACTCGTCTCCATATCGATGCTAAATATTACTCCCAATAATATAACTCATGCTCATATATTTAAAAACATTTATCATCCTCAAACTTTGAGATTATTGAGAGTATTACTCAAAAGGTTCTCTTAAAAGAGATAATGCTCAAAACTCCTCATGAACTCATTTGGAAATCGAAGTTTCCTCTTATTTTAAATGTAAAAACATTTACTTTTGGGAATATTTAGTTCCCTTATTTTCATTTTAGAAACATGAATTCAACTTTCCTCATCCTCATACTCAAGTACTCAATTCTTGAAACAAATTATAAAAGTTTGTAAAAGACTTCTCAAAATGACTCAAAAAAACTCCCTCGAACCTTACTTTTAACTCTTATCTTGAATTTAAAAATGTGAATTCAAGAATTATGATTTGGATATACGGATTTCTCAATGATTAGATATAGTTTTAATAGTTATAATCAGGAAGAGAGCAAGGATACGTTTCAAGAATTATGATTTGGATATACGGATTTCTCATTTATTGTTTTTGTCCTATCATTAATTTCTTTTGTTCTTTCTCATTTATTATTTTTATCTTCTTTTTTATTCTTTTCTCATTTATTATATTTATTTATTTATTTCTCTTTTATTATTTTACTAGTATACATATCCGCGCGTTGCGCGGTAAGTATTATAAAATATTTAATTGTTTGAATTTTAAATATTTGTTATTCCACTCTGATTATATTATATGGCATGAACAATCTATATAAAATATTTTACGACTTTGAATTTAAATTGACATTTCTTTAATCTTTCAAATTCATTGTTATAATTGATTGTTATTTATTGTCATATATCTTTATGGACCTTTTAGCTATCTCATCAATCTGTAATACAATTACAAAATCAGAACATAAAAATTCTTGATAAAACATAAATAATTTTAATAATGGTAATGATGAAATTTTTTCTAAATTTTTTCATAATGTTAGTTTAATTTATTTTTCACCATCGCATATAAATGAACGTAATAGGCTTGAGAAAACCATAAATAAATTCAATAATAAAAGTGCTTTGGTTCAATGATAATAATTAAATAAAATAAAATATTCTATTAATTCACTAAAATTAGCAAAAAAATAATATATTTCAATTCTAATATTACTTCGATCTAGAAAACTCAATCATTGCACATATATTAATTATAAATTGTAGAAATCATCTATTCGTAAGATATTTCAATTATAACTATATTATTTCTTTTTTGATTTCTATAAGTGAAATAGTCTCGCAAATTAATAATTAGCCTTTTTCAAATCAATTCAATATTTTCATTTAAAAAAAAAAAATATTCTCTTTATAGCCATCTTTATCAATAATAATTTGAATTTTTTTTACTTTATTATTTTTTTAATTAGTTAAAATATTAAAAACTTCATGTTATCTCTATTCTCTTCTTACACATTATTTTTCTAAATATAAAATATAAAACAAATAAGAATACCTCCAACTAAATATATATATGTGTGTGTTAACATCCTGAAAATTGAATCACTAAATTTATTTTAAGAGAGACGAAGTTCATCAATAACGATACAAATAGCTAAACGATGGACAGTGAGTGTTTACCACTTCGTGCAATGTCTCTGCGACAATTCCTCCAAGTTACTTTTGTGGGCATTTTAATGATTTTGAAATCTCTATGTGAGAAAAATTAGAAAGTAGGGATAACGTACATATGATGTGAGGATTGCGGGGATTGGAACGTGGGGTAGTTAATATTCAGGTTAGAAAATTTTCATTTTTATTTTTATTAAAGAATAGAAATCAATACAGTTATAATAATAATGATAGTATTTATATTCCATTTCTAGTAAAAAAAATGTTTTACTTTAGATTCTAACCCTCAATTATTTAGGATAAAACTTGAAAATATATTTACTTTTGAATTAATAAAGATAAAGTTTAGAAGTAATAACTACTATGAATTCAAATTTTAATTTATTTTTTAAATTAAAAAATGT
Source organism: Solanum chiquidenum (assembly GCA_029582725.1). Taxonomy (NCBI): domain Eukaryota; kingdom Viridiplantae; phylum Streptophyta; class Magnoliopsida; order Solanales; family Solanaceae; genus Solanum; species Solanum chiquidenum. The sequence goes on from JAJOOS010000317.1 coordinate 6,360, forward strand.
ACTTAAAGAGTTTGTAATTTACTATTACGGAATATTTAGGAAAAGTAATATTTATACTTGTAACTTCACTTTCCTTATTTTAGTTTAATTTTGGTCAATAATTTTGTATTTCTATTGTTATAATTATATTACACGCCTTTTCTTTTAGTAAGTCTCCAAAAAATGAAATATTTATATATTTAGTAAAAAATAAATATTAAAATATCAATTTCACTCTCAATAAAATAATTTATATTTTACAGTCACACAAACACATACGACTTCTTTTTATATCACAAATTTTAAAATATACACATGTTTTAAAATGTGTACCCTTTTAAATTTACATGGTATAATTTAGGACAGAGTATAATAAAATATTTGTAGATAACATTTAGGAAATCTTTACATAATAATAAAGAAAATAGTTAATCATTTCATGGAAAGTAATTATTAACACTTAAATCAACTTTAATTTCCAATTTTTTTTGAACAAATAGCTATGTTTGACCGACTTCTTACATAGCTTTCAAATATATAAAATTTATTCGACTATCAAAATTAATGTCAGAAGTTGCGGTTAAAATTAGATTATTCGACTATTGATAATCAAACTGTTCCACGTAAATTAAGATAAAAAGAGTAATTATTTGTGGAAAAAAAATCATAACTTAAGTGCAAATAGTTGTACTTAAAAGTCATTTGAATGGAGAAAATGATTTCAGCAACTTATATTGTGATACGTTTTTGTCATTTCTCTATTTCACAGTTTGACATAACTAAGTAACTTGACAAAAACTTAAAAAAATGATAGATTATTATCAAAATTATATTTTTAAACAAAAGAAAATATCATAATTACCATGTATGTCATAATTACCATGTATATCATAATCACCAATCACTAAATGAAGAGAATAAAAATAAAAATGTACCTTCACATGAAAGCCACAGATAGGCATTAAATAGTCATTGTAATATGATTTTTTAAAAAGAAAGAAGTTGTAATTTCATCGTATTATCTTCTCCATCTAAAACGATCCTAAAAGCAGTTGGTGTAAATCTCTCTATAATAAGCTTGTCATCCATCTGCATATGCTGAGTTCAAATCTATTAAAACAGTCCATTCCGTTGCTAAACGTTCAAAGCTTTTTTTCCCTTTAATGTTCATAGTACACACAAAGTGAGTTTGTCAATTTGAAGAGTTTTGACAGTTATATATATATATATATATTTAAAATAAAACGTGGGAAGTTATTTTGTAAAACAAACTGGTATGGTTATATTTTTTTAATTGACTATAAAAGCAAACAAAAAACTTAACTACCTTATATATTGATTTTAAAATTGAAATTAACTGTTTGAAAATTTTACATAATTATCCAGATATTAACTGATATTAACTGATTTTTTAAAAATAATTAAATATATGTCAATATTAAAGATAAGTATTCTGATTCTGATTAGGACAAAAATAAAAGTCCAAAAAACATATAAACATTAGTCACATGTATAGTCAGTTAATTATTTTTAAAATAAAAAGATTAGAAAACAATTATTTCTAAATTCTAGAAAAGAATACGTATAAAGTTTTTTTTGAATTTTTAGGACTTTATATAATTTTTGAATAACTAATACATCCGTAACTTATTTATTCAATTGGCTGCTTAAAATTTAAAATTCAAAATGAATTGGTTAATAGTTATCTAATCCTAATTTTTAGCAACATGGCAAAGAAGTTTTAAAATTTCCTATTTAATTGGATAAACGTTTTTTTTTTCTAAATAAAGATTAATTCGTATTTGAAAATTGTGATTTTTGTAAGCGTAAGATTTTGTAATTTTTTTGTTGTGTTTACAATTTTTATTTTTAGTGTTTGCAATTTTTATATTCGTACCTATATATGCGTAACTTTTTTTTAGTGTTTGCATTTTTTTTTACTTTTTTGTTTTTGTTTTTTGGCATAAAAATTAGATATAGATATATTAATTACTAATATATTTATTTGGTACAAAATCCATATAATTTTTATTAGTTTTTCTCATAGATATATTGGTTTTGAGGTAAATTTTCGGTGCTTCGCGCGGGTACATAATTCCCAAATTAGGTGACATCTTATTGAATTTTTAGTGTAGTTGTTAAAAAAGTGTTAAATGTTAACGCCAACTTATTATCATCTTGACTTTATAATGTATCCCAGTATTTAGCAATCCTAAGTGTAATATCTACTACCACTAAAAATATAATATGCATAGGCCGATTTTCTATTGCTTAGGCGTTCATCCACGCAAGTGTTCTAATATATGCGGCTACCTCCACCTGTCCGTCTGGCGATCTTAAAGTGTAATTAATGTAGTTATAGTGTTCTTTTTTCACGCCATAGACATCTTTGGACCGATTCATGATAAGGTCCACTAAATTTCATTGTACGTTGTTTCCGATTTCTTCATTTTTGTATGGTTAACCTCCATCTTTCACTTTCATTTGATAATATTACAGGTCTGTTGCATTTTGGCACGTCCCGTAATTAATGCACCCTGCACGCTCTATATGCACGATGGACAATCTGTCCTGCCCGAAGTAATGGAGTTTCCAAGGTCTAATGAGCTGCAATACAGTACGTAAACAACACTGTAATCTATTGTATCATAGTAGATGACTCATCCAATGGTGAGGTACAAAATGTAATCACATCGATTTGTGGTACGAGTAGTAGCAGTGATCCACATATGTTTTTTCGTTTATTATCGGCTTGTATCATGGGACCACATCAACCTTGTCTATCATAGGTGGCCTCATCGGAACTGTAATATCTACTAGCATGAACAATATCAATATGCACAGGTTGTTGTTCTATTACCTAGGCGTGCATGCACGCAAGTGTTGGATTTAGTGCTGCTACCTCCACGCAGACGCGTTGCGATCTTCAATCATCATGAGTCATGACTGTAGTGAAAGTATCTCTTTCCACAATAGAAATCACTGTACCTATTCATCATAAGTTCAACCTCACTTCATTATACTGATGCAGTAATTGTGTATCCTTATATTTAAATAATTTTTCACATTATGAAATAATACATACCACATAAAATTCTAAATGTATTCCCTGCAAAGTGTTATGCCTAACTTCCATATACTCAATAGTAAAATGGAAATCATTGTGTAGGATTTATTTTGCATTCCTCTTATTTGTATCGACTTATATGCCAATCCCTGTTTCAATATTGTTCAATTTTTGGTGGGTAATCTCCATGTTTCACTTATATTTGAGTATACGACAGCTCCGTTGCAGTTTAACACATTCCATTATTCACCCTGGATGCTATTTTTAGAGCATGGACAATCTGTCGTGCCTGAAGTATTGATGTTTCCAATGTCAAATGACCCTCAAACACATACCCTGAACCACAATTATGATGACGGCAACGCAATTGTCCTTAGATTTCCTCTGATTCATGTCCATATGTTTTCCATATTGTCCTCGCGTAAATTTTCTATGAGCATTCATTAGGTTAGTGGTGACCTCCAATGTATGTATTTGCAACAAATTCATCATTTTCTGGATTGACAATTCCATATTGAACCTGTATGTGGTTATGTTCAGAGGCCTTCCCATTCCATCTCTATCACGAATCCTTTTTTGTATGTCTAGTTATCTAAATGTGTGTCATTCTGAAAAGTTATTTCCGTTATTTTTCTACATAAGGATATTTTTTAAAAGCTACAGTTAACGGTAAATGTTAAGAAATACCTCGCGTCCTTCCACAAGTCTTGGACACACATTCTAGAAGATTTCTTTGTAAACAATATTTTAATGTATGTATGGTCTTATGTGTCCTCGTCCGAATTGAAGATTGTCAATCATTCTCTTGTTGTTACATATAGTTGTCTATGTGTGAATAGATGTTTTGGAAGATACTATCAAACTCTTTGAAGAGTTTGTCCTTGGCTCTTATTGATTTTCATAGCATAATAGGGTACTAAAGGAAGTTGGCGTCAGTTAAGCTTGAATGACCACTTTTAATTGTTTGGGGACATGATAATTTTTGGTATCGTGACTCTAGTGCCGATGTGCTTACCAGAGATGATGTTAGCACTAACAGACCATTTTCCAAGATGTGTGATAATTAATCTTGTACCGTTGCAGAAGCCTTCTATTTGTTTTAGATTTCTAGGAAGCATAACCAGACTTCCTACTTTTAAGTGTATGTCATGATTAGGGATGCGTAAGTTGTTAAGGAATTTGGTTGGGTACAATATATCTTCCTCAGTAGTGCTCACAGCACACATTGTCAGAGCTATAGTAGGTTCTTCCTTCCAGTGGTATTATTTCCATAATTTTTTCATTCAGTTCATGAACCATTTCATTTTTTGGTGTGAGTATGGCTGGCTCATTCCAAGTATACCAGATCGTTCTAGTTCTGTAATAGGGATAAATATACTCTATCTACAATTGATTCCACATGATTGTGTGATGGTGCAGTGCCTACATCAGGCGTCAGCTTAATGAGTTCCTTCTTATTATCTGCATAAACGGAACCATCTTCAACCTCCAATAACCATTTATCAAAACTAACTATATTTTCGGCATCAGAACCCATCACTGTTCCACAAGTAAGTCTCATATTTTCCTTCAGTTCATAAATAGAGAAGAAGGGCCACAAGTGTGAAGAGTGTAGCTATGCATCAACAATGTCGGCTCTTGTTTCTTTTGGAATAACTGGCAATATTTGTCTGAAATCACCACCACATACAATCTTAGTCCCCCAAAAGGCCTGTCAAATCTATTTTCATACCTACCTCAGAGAATATCCCTCAAGGTCTTGTCTAAGGCTTCAAAACAATATTTATTTTTCATTGGTGCTTCATCCTAAATTAGGCGAACAGTGCAAGTCTTACCCGGGAGGGTTAATGGAAATAAAGAAAAATGGTGCAATGCGGAGGCAGCCAGTGAAGGATGAAATCATAAAACCTGAATAGTATAGGTAAAGTACAGAGAGAACAGCACAAACGCGCATCGTTAGATGTAAGGTGGGGTCTATGGATGCAGAGTATAATTTTAAATATTGTATGACAAAGGTTAAAAGTTATGGAAGCAACTGTAATGACCCTTTAGGTTATTTTGAAAATTAATCATCTCTCTTTCATAAAAGATTCTTTTCATAAAATTTTAAATGAGAATTTGAATTGCTCATTTAATTACAGTTATTTAATTAGCGGATGAGTTTTAAATAATTATTTTTATTAAGTGATTAATGGGTCAACTCCATAATTTATTTAATATTGTATATCACTTGACCCATATGTTGAGATAAATTAAAGGGTTTAACAGATTTAGATTATAATTGAGGGGAAACAAAAATAAAAACAAGAGGACACGTTAGAGAGAAGATAAGACGCGGTGCTTCAGGTAACATCTTTTCTTTGTTTAAGAAATTGTGGTGGATTAATTTGATGAGCTTTAAGTCATTCCTGAAAATTTGTTGCTAAATTTGATGAACTTAATTACTTTGGACCATTCTTATTGGTTGGAATATTGAGGTTGGTAGAGTGCCTATAGTAGGTCTGCTTGGAGAGGAAAAGAATAATAATAATAAATTTGATAAAGTATCATTGCATTATGGACAATAATTGACTAATAAACTGTATAATCTTAGTGCTGCAAAATGTTAATTCTCCCTCAATTAGTATCAGTCTCGCTTTCAACCATGTTACTATTTCTTTTGTTTCCTGATCCTTCTTATAATTATCGCATTATAATTTAAATTTGGTATATTAAGTGTCACGATCCAAGGGTACCCCCTAGAAGTAACATGTCATATAGGACTCTGAGAGACCCCATACAAGCCACTTAACATTCATAACATAAGAAATAGAACAAAAGCGGTAAAAACAACATTTCAAGTCCAATGTTTTATAAAAGTAAAGCAGAAGTCTAAAATACTTGTCTCATTAGCCATCTAGTACAATAGAATGAAATTGAGCCTAGCCCATACATCATGTTCAAAAATGGAAATAAGAAAGAGACTAAGAACAATGAAAGTCCATCCTCGAAGCATGAGGACTCACAAAAGCTGGGAAACCTCACAATCAACCACTAGCCACGAAACTGAGAAACCTGACTGTCGGACCCTACATTTGGGGAAATGTAAGCAAGAGTATGCGTTAGTACAAAAGAATGTGCCAAGTATGTTAGCTATGTATAACACATTTAAATCATGAACATTTCATGACATGAAATTGACCAAGCTAAAATATGATATAAAAGGGTTAGAAAACATAAATCATAAAAGTCAATGCAAGCTAACATCTTTAAAACCTTTGAACACATGTGAGATACTTCTTAAAGTAACCTTAGTTCATTATTATTGTGGGATTTAGTCTTAACCGACATAGAGACTATGTGAGCTATAACATGATCCCCTAGTGTCTCCCACACCGAAAAGGGTTGTCCTACTTGCCAAGGTAAGGACCATGAACTTATAGCTTAGGTGGATCCACTAGCTAATGTCTATCTAGACAATCATCTTATGGGGGCACATATGTAAGGGAAAAGGAGAATACTTCTAGAAACCCGACCTTTACTAACGGGAGAGATTCGTTCTGAATATCCTCTCGGTGCTAAGCATAAATCCCACGGAATAGTCATTTCTTACTTGTTCTTATTATCCATGGAAGGGCACGCCATCTTGCCAATCCAAGCTAAGTCATTATCCATGGAAAGGTATCATTTAGTAACCAATTCAAGCTACATTTCATTAGGATAACTCTTAACCTTTGATTAAATTAGGTAAGAAGACCTTTCAACCTTTCAACCTTAGAACCCTTTATTATATAAGGAAACCATTCACATCATGCTTTCATGTGTTTATGAAAAAATCCTTTCAACAATACAACAACAACATCATCATTGATACTTTACTCTCTAAGCATCCTTAAAACATTTGCATAGATTTCATAAGAACATGCATAATTCCATAATTTACCTTTTAAGGTTCACAACCCACCTTCAATCATCAACATTTAGAAAACATGGGGTAGATATGGATTTCATCATAAATTCATGTAATTTTATCAATACATGCTTGATTTCGTAAAACTCTTCCTTCATAATCAAAATGCTACATTATATGATCATAACTTGAAAACATGGGGATTACATGGGTTCATAGGGGAATCATCATAAAATCATAGTAATTCATCAATTCATGCATAAGAGATCATAATTCAATCATTTAAATCAATAATCAACAGAACCCATGACAATTGAAGAAAACCCTAACTTAATGGGGATATCTAACTTTGAAAATAGGAAAATTTGGGAACTCCATGAATTGAGGGAATCCATGGATGAAAACTATCATACCTCAAATCCAAATGCTTATCTTCAATGGAGCAATGGATACTTGACTTGAAACCGTAGGTTGAATCATTCTTATTCAAGCTTTTTAGAGAGAGAAATATTTTGGAGAGGAGACTTGTTCTTCTTTTTGGTGAATTTGAAGAGAATGAACTAATTTGGGGGGTTGGAATCACTTATATAGGGGTCTTAGTGAAGGGTAAAATGATATAGTACAAGGATAAAATAATTAGGAAAAGACCCAACTGCCCCTAAAATAACTGCCGACCTACCAACCTACGGACCACTGCCGACGGACCGTGACCTGATCAACGGTCCATCCTGCACGGCCGTCGTCCATGATCAGAAGCTGGATTCTGGGGTCCTGACCTACAGACCCTTGACCACGGACCGTGGTCTGACCGACGGTCCGTTGGTTAGGCCGTGGTTATGGACCTTCTGCTTGAAGTTGGGGTGACCAACCACGAACCACACCTATGGTCTGTGGTCCCATCCATGGGTCGTGGGTGGCCTCTGTCGGATGGCACCTCCAACTTCTGAAAATTGATACTTTGCCCTTTTTCAAATCCGGGGTGTCACAATATCTCCCCCCTGGGATCATTCGTCCTCGAATGAGATTCAAGCTAGTATGAAAAGAGTCGGAGAGAAACTAACAATCCAACCATTAATGCAGCTTAATCTAATTGCATATAACCAAGGAGGAAATATCGACTCCAATCTAGGACGTAATAAAACATCATAAGAGGGGTGAAACTAAATCTATCATCCAATCATGCATGCAATACACATATCAGAGGAGGAAACATTAACTCCAAGCTAACATTTGAGGAGGAAACATCGACTCCAAGCCAAAACATGCTCATATCATCATATCATGTAGTCTACATTCAATTCATACTCAAATGCACATAAACATGTAGAAATCGATCAAATTGAGTCATTTTCTCAAAACTTGAACTTTTCATAAATCATGCATAGTAAGGATATCATGGAAACATTTAAGACACATGACTCCAAAACAAAGGACAAACCACGAGGAACTCATTACCTCAAGCTAGAGTAGTAGTCGAAGGACAGAGGTGAGGATATCTAGACATCATATCGGCCTCGGCCTCCCAAGTAGCACCCTCAACTAACTGATTCCTCCACAACACTTTCACGAAAGCTACTTCTTTATTTCTCAACTTCTTGACTTGCTGGTCTAAAATCTCAATCGAAACTTCTTCAAAAGAAAGATTTTCCTTAACTCCCAAACCTTCTAAGGGAACTATGGATGTCGGATCACCAACATATTTCTTCAACATAGAGACATGGAAAACTGGATGCACTGATGCCAACTCATTAGGAAAACCTAGCTAGTCCATAAGCAACCTTACCAACACGTCTCAAAATCTGATATGGGCCTACATATCGGGAACTAAGCTTTCCTTTCTTACCAAACCTCATTATGCCCTTCATGGGTGAGATTTTCAAGTAAACCCTATCATGAACATCAAACTCAAGATCTCTTCTTCTCAAACCACCCTATATGATATCTACACCTCCTAACATATAAAGCCTCAAATGGAGCCATTTTAATACTTGAGTGATAGCTATTGTTATAAGCAAACTCAATCAATGGCTAATGATCATCAATTACCCTTAAAATCAATTACAAAAAAACTTAACATGTCTTCCAAAGTTTGGATAGTACGCTCCCCTTTCCCATCGATTTGGGGATGAAAGGCCGTACTAAGCTTAACACGAGTACAAAGACCCTTTTGGAAAGACTTCCAAAACTGAGAAGTGAATTGGGTACCACGATCAGACATAATGGACAAAGGCACTCCATGCAACTTTATGGGAATTAAATAAGTCGATTTCATCATTCGATCCACTACAATCCAAATCGAGTCATGTTGTCTCCAGGTGTGAGACAAACCAATAATAAAGTCCATATTCAAATCTTCCCACTTCTAAGTTGGAATGCCAATGTCTTGGGATAACCTTCTTGGTTTCTGATGTTCAGCTTTCACTTGTTGACAATTAGGACACTATGACACAAATTCCGCAATATCCTTCTTCATCCCATTCCACCAATAGACTCCCCTAAATCACGATACATCTTGGTGGCTCCTGGGTTGATGGAATATCACAAACTATGGGCTTCTGACAGGATTTGTTCCCTCAAGTCATCAACATTAGGAACACACAAACGACCTTGATATCTAAGTACACCATCTACCCCTTGGGTAAAAGACTCAACAGATTTCTTAAGCACTGCTTCTTTTAAGTCGACCAAAATTGGATCAAGACCTTGCTTGGCTTTCACATCCACCACAAAAGACAATTTTGAACCGTTGTGAACTATAACACCACTCTTGGTGGAGTCCACTAAATGAATACCCAACCGGACCAATCTATGAACATCTCGAACCAACTTTTTCTTTCCTTCTTCAATATGAGCAATGCTACCCATGGATAACCGACTAAGAGCATCTGCCGCCACATTAGCTTTACCGGGGTGGTAGAGAACACTCATATCATAATATTTCAATAACTCAAGCCACCTTCTTTGGAGAAGATTTAGATCCTTCTGGTTAAACACATATTGCAAAATCTTGTGGTCGGTAAACACATCTACATGAACACCATACAACTAATGCCTCTAAATTATTATGGAAAAAAACAATCGCTGCTAGTTAAAAGTCATGGGTAGGATAATTCTTCTCATGAATATTAAGTTGCCTTGAGGCATATGCAATAACTTTCACATTCTCCATAAGCACACATCCTAGCCCAATTCTCGAGGCATTACAATAAATAACAAAACCATCAGTCCCTTTCGGTAGAGTCAACACTGGCGTGGAAGTAAGTCTATCTTTCAATTCTTGAAAACTCTTCTCACATGCTTCATACCATATGAACCTAGCCTTCTTTTGAGTCAAAGCCGTCAGACGAGAGGCAATTTAATAGAACCCCTCAACAAATCTTCAATAGTAATCGGCCAAACACAAGAAACTTCTAATATCCGAAGGAGATAGAGGTCTAGGACAACTCTTGGCCGTATCCATCTTCTTAAGATCTACCTCAATACGCTTACTTGAAACAATATGGCCAATAAAAGCTACAGACTTTAGCCAAAACTCGCATTTTCTATACTTTGCAAAAAGTTGTTGGTCCTTGAGAATTTGCAACACGATCCTCAAATGATCAATGTGCTCATTCTCATCACAAACATGTCAAAGTATTGTCTAAACACCCCATTCATCCAATCCATAAATGCCATCGGACTATTAGTCAACCCAAATGACATTACAACAAACTCATAATGACCATACTGAGTTTGAAAAGCAGTCTTTGGAATATCATCTTCCTTCACCCACAATTGGTGATAACCCGATCGAAGATCAATCTTAGAAAAGTGACTAGCTCCTTGAAGTTGGTCAAACAAGTCATCTATCCTTGGAAGAGGATACTTATTCTTAATGGTCACCTTGTTCAACTAACGATAGTGAATACACATACGAAGAGAACCATCTTTCTTCCTAACAAATAAAATTGGAGCACCCCATGGAGAGATACTTGGTCGGATGAAACCCTTATCCAACAAATCCTTCAATTATTCTTTCTACTCCTTTAGTTCTACCGGAGCCATTCGGTAAGGAGGAATAGAAATATGATGCGTATCTGGGAGAAGGTCAATACTGAAGTTTATTTCCCTTTCGGGAGGAATACCGGGTAAATCATTTGGGAACACTTTCGGAAACTCATTAACAATGGGGACCGACTCAAGAGTAGGGGTTTTAGAATCCACATCCCTCACCCTAACTAGGTGGTAAATGCAACCCTTAGAAATCATCTTTCTAGCTTTAAGACAAGAGATAAACTAACCCTTAGGCATATAATTTACCCCTTTCCACTCTAAGACAGGCTTATTCGAGAACTAAAACTTGACTACATGAGTTCTACAATCGATAAAAGTATAACATGAGTGGAGCCAATCTATACAGAGGATAACATCAAATTCTAGCATATCAAGCTCTACCAAGTCAACAAGAGTCGCTATGGGACAGGGAGATGGGACACTTTCTATAAACCCTCTTAGCCATAAAAGAATCACCGACAGGAGTAGAGACATAAAAAGGATCTAACAATACATTCGGAAGAACATCAAATCTCGTAGATACATATGGCATCACAAAAGACAAGGTAACACCGGGATCAAGTAAAGCATAATTATCAAGTTGGAAGACTTTCAACATACCGGTAACCACATCGGAAGAACCCTCTTGTTCACCACAAGTATGAAGTGCATAGAATCGGTTTTGCTTGGGAGCATTGGGACCCGAACCACTAGGAGGAGCTTGCTTTCCCTATCTTCCTTTTAGCGCAAGCAACGAGCAATCCCTCATCTTATGGCCACTCTTACTACAAATAAAGCAATTTGTGCCGGCTAGGCACTTACCCTCGTGCTTCTTTCCACACCTATGTAACACCCCAAATTTGAAAGAGAAAAGCCTAGAAAAATTAAGAACTCCCAGGTGCCAACCACGGCCCGTGGTATGGGCCATGGACCGTAGGTGGGTCAATGGATTGGTTCCTCAGAAATTTCCAAGGCAGAACCACGACTGGACCTATGGACCATAGGTGGGTCCATGGTCCGTGGTCCAGGGGTCTGTAGGTTGGCCAAAATTCTCTGACCACCACCGATGGTCCACTAGGACAGACCATGGGTCATACCACGACCTCTTGGCTGGGTTTCGTGGTTGGTGAGTCGGTGGACAACTGGCAGTTATTTCAAGGCAAGTTGGGTCTTTTCCTAATTAATTAGTTCTTATACTATGTGGTTTTGCCTATGTGAAGGACCTCTATATAAGCCTTTTTACCCTTAAATTTCCCAATAGAAATCATTCTCTCTAAACTCACCAAAAAGAAGAGCTCTCAAATATTTCTCTCTCTAGAAACTTAAAGAAGAAGAAGAAGAAGAAGGAGTCATCTAGGGTTTCAAGCTAAGGTCTCAATTTATCTATTGAAGGCTAGATTTTGGATTCAAGGTATGATAGTTTTCATCCATGGATTTCTTTCATCCATGGAGTTCCCAAATTCCTCCATTTCTAAAGGTAGAATTCCCCAATTGAGTTAGAATTTTCTTCAGTTATCATGGATTCTTTTAGTTATTGATTTAAATGATTGAATTATGATCTCTTATGCATGAATTGATTAAATGTGATGATTTTATGATGATTTCCCCATGAACCCATGTAATCCCTATGTTTTCAAGTTATGAATCATACGAGGTAGGATTTTGATCTTCAAGGAAGAGTTTTATGAAATTGAGAATGTATTGCAAGCTTTACATGATTTTATGATGAAATCCATGTCCAACCCATGTTTTCTAAGCATTGATGATTGAAAGTGGGTTTTGAACCTCAAGAGGTAAAATATAGACTTATGCATTGTTTTATGAAATCTATGGAAATCTTTTAAGGGTGCTTTGAGAGTAAAGTACAATTGATGATGTTGTGTTGTGAAAGGATATTCTCATAAACACATACCAGCATGATGTGAAAGGTTGAGTAATAGATATCCTAATGAACTAGCTTGGGTTGGTCGTCCAAGGGCTCCTTACCATGAATAATAAAGTCAAGTAAGAAATGACTATTTTGTGGGATTTATTCTTAGCACCGAGTGGATATGATGATAAGATGGAAGCTCTCCCGTTAGTAGAGTCCGGGTTTCTAGAAGCAATCTCATGAGATGGAAGCTCCCCTATTAGTAGAGGCCGAGTTTCTAGTAGCAATCTCCTTATCCCATAACTATGTTCCACCATAGGATGTTGTCTCAGATAGACATTAGCTAATGGATCCACAATAACTAGAAGTTCATGGTATTACTTTGGCAAGTAGGACACCTCTTTTCGATGTGGGATAGACACCGGATTCCATGTTAATAGCTCACATGGTCTTATATGTCGGTTAAGGCTAATTACCCACAAGTAATAATGAACTAAGTTTACTTCAAGAAGTATTGCATATGAGTTCAAAGGTTTTAAAGATGAAGTTAGCTTGCATTGACCATGACTTATGACTTATTTTTTATAACACTTTTATATCATAATTAGCTTGGTCAAATGCAAGTCATGAAATTAAATGCTCTTTTTAGCATGATTTAAATTTTTTATGCATGCCTATCATACTTGGTACATTGTTTTGTACTAACGCATACTCTTGCCTACATTTCCCCAAATATAGGGTCCGACAGTCAGGGTTTACAGTTTCGTGGCTAGTGGCTGAGTTCGAGATTTCTGAGCTTTGGTTAGTCCTTATGCTTCGAGGATGGGGTCTTATTATTTCATATTACTTCATGTATTTTCTCTTTTGGATATGATGTATGGGCTACGCCCAATTTCATTCTAATGTATTAAATGGCTATGATGAGATAAGTGTTTTAGAATTCCGCATTGCTTTATAAAATGTGTTGGATTTGGACTATTGTTTTACTCTTATTGTTCTATTTATTATGTTATGAGAGCTAAGTGGCTTATATAGAGTCCTTCGGGGTTCTATACGCCATGTTACATCAAGGGGGTACCCCTGGATCGTGACAAACTTGGTAATCAGAGCATAATGTTTAGAATGGTCCTAGGATGTCTCATAAGCCATGTCCAGTAGAGTCTTGTTCATGATTGTGAAGCGCACCACATTTATGAATGAGAGACTACAAGATGATTAGGAAACTTCACTTCTTTCATTACTCTTAAGTCATGCGATAGAGTTTAACTCTATAAAGTCTCTTTCCTAATCCTTATCCTATGTTCTTTGGGATATGGCTTCTCGAAGAGCTTATACTAGAAGGAATGTAAGGGAGAATGCGTAACAAGAAGCTCCTACCCAAGCTCCTCAAGTTCCGGTCGATCCTTTGGCCGAGCAAGTATTGAATGCAGAGTTTAGGGTTGCTTTTAAAGTATTGGCTCAAGCCAATAGGTAGGTAGTGGTTCCCGTGAACCCAAATATGGGCACAACGTCTTCAAGAGTAAGGGATTTCACAAGGATGAATCCTCCATATTTTCATGGTTATATAGTTAAGGAAGATCCTTAAGAGTTTATTGATGAGGTCTACAAGGTTTTGATGATCATGGGAGTTACGCCGGTGGAAAAAGCGGAGTTGGCCGCTTATCAACTAAAAGGTATGGCTCAAATATGGTATAATCAATGGAAGGAAGGGAGACCGGAAGATGTGGGTCCTCTTGATTGGGAAAAGTTTAAGGCCATTTTTCTTGGTAGGTTCTTTCCCCTTGAGATGAGGGAAGAAAAGGTGCTTGAGTTCATTAACCTTCGACAAGAAAGTATGAGTGTGAGGCAATATGCTCCTAAGTAACCTCAATTATATAAGTATGCTCCATCAATAGTTTCCAATTTAATGGCTAAGATGAGTAAGTTTGTTTCGGGTATGTCCGAAATGGTGGTTAAAGAGTGCCGAACCGCTATGCTCATTAATGACATGAACATCTCTCGTCTCATGGTTCATGCACAATAAATTAAGGAGGAGAAACTCAAGGAAAAGTCTAGAGAGGTAAAAAAGGCTAAGACTGGTGATGGTAATTTCACTAAAGCAAGGTCCGATGGACAAGGTCGTCTTAGATTCTGACAAAGGTTTTTCGGTCAAGGTTCCTCCAATGCTCCTCCTAAGTTCAACCAAGATAGGGTGTCTAACCCTAAGCCTCAAGGAGGTGATGATAGTGAATATTTATTGCCTAAGTCTAATTGTACTAAGTGTGGAAGGAAGCATGATGGTTAGTGCCTAGTTGACACAGATGGTTGCTTTAGTTGTGGTAAGAGTGGTCACAAAATGAGGGATTGCCCGATGCTTATGGCTAAATTAAGAGATGAAAAGCAAGCTACTACTAGTGGTGTGGGTTCAAATGCTCGTAAGCAAAACCATTTATATGCACTTCAGACTCGAGGTGAACAAGAGAGTTCTCTGGATGTGGTCACCGGTATGTTGAAAGTTTTCCAACTTGATGTCTATGCTTTACTTGATCCCGGTGCTACCTTGTCTTTTGTGACGCCATATGTGTCTAAGAGGTTTGATGTTCTTCCGGATGTATTGGTAGAACCTTTTTATGTCTCTACTTCTGTCGGTGATTCTATTGTGGCTAAGAGGGTCTATAGAAAGTGTCCCATTTCCTTGTCCCATAGGGTTACTCTTGTTGACTTGGTAGAGCTTGATATGTTAGACTTTTATGTGATTCTTGGTATGGATTGGCTGCACTCATGTTATGCTTCTATTGATTGTAGAACCCGTGTAGTCAAGTTTTAGTTCCCGAATGAGCCTATCCTAGAGTGGAAGGGGGGAAACTCTATGCCTAAGGGTAAGTTTGTTTATTATCTTAAAGCTAGAAAAATGATTTCTAAGGGTTGATTTTACTATCTAGTAAGGGTGAGGGATGTAGATTCTGAAACCCCCTCTCTTGAGTCGGTCCCCGTTGTAAATGAGTTTCCATAAGTGTTCCCAAATGACTTACCTGGTATTCCTCCCGAGCGGGAAATAGACTTTGGTATTGACCTTCTCCCAGATACACAACCTATCTCTATTCCTCCTTACCGTATGGCTCCAGTAGAACTTAAGGAGTTCAAGGAACAGTCGAAAGATTTGTTGGATAAAGATTTCATCCTACCGAGTATCTCTCCATGGGGTGCTCTAGTTTTGTTCGCTAGAAAGAAGGATGGTTTGCTTCGTATGTGTATCAATTATCGATAGTTGAACAAGGTGACCATTAAGAACAAGTATCCTCTCCCAATGATAGATGATTTGTTTGACCAACTTCAAGGAGCAAGTTATTTCTCTAAGATTGATCTCCGATCGGATAATCACCAACTGAGGGTGAAAGATGATGACATTCCGAAGATGGTTTTTCGAACTCGGTATGGTCATTATGAGTTTTTGGTAATGTTGTTTGGGTTGATTAATTCTCCGGCGGCGTTTATGGATTTGATGAATAGGTTGTTAAGACAATACATTGACATATTTGTGATTGTGTTCATTATTGATATTTTGATCTACTCAAGGAGTCAGGGTGAGCATATTGATAACTTGAGGATCGTGCTGCAAATTCTTAAGGACCAACAACTTTTTGCAAAAGTTTAGCAAATGTGAATTTTGGTTAAGGTTCGTAGCTTTCCTTTGCCATATTGTTTCAAGTAAGGTATAGAGGTAGATTCTAAGAGGACGGATGCGGTCAAGAGTTTGCCTAGACCTCTAACTCCCTTAGATATTAGAAGTTTCTTGGGTCTAGTCGGCTACTATAGAAGGTTTGTTTAGGGTTTCACTTCAATTTCCTCTCCTTTGACGACATTGACTCAAAAGAAGGCTAAGTTCATATGGTCCGAAGCGTGTGAAAATATTTTTTAATAGTTGAAGGATAGACTTACTTCCGCTCCGGTTGTGATGCCTCCTGAATTGATTTAGGTTGTGTGCTTATGGAAAATGGGAAAGTTATTGCCTATGCCTCAAGGCAACTTAAAATCCATGAGAAGAATTATCCTACTGATTAACGTTTCAAGGACACTTCATCCAATTCTAAGTGTCAACTATCGCTAGTAAGTAAATAATCAACCCAACTGAGTTGGGGTCGATCCCACAAAGAGTAGCTTTCTTTGAATTCAAATACGAAGGTATGACGATGACCTTTGCAGCTGAGCAACACACGCTTAAGAGTTTAATAATCAAATTTTCAGGATGTCGTTATCAACACACTTCAAAGTATTAACAAGAAATAATCAGATAATTAGAAAACACTTGGTGGATTGACTAACCAACTACCGAATTCAACTTAATGGGTGTACATCATTACCGATAATGCTAATTCGTCGCCGGTAGAATGGACTATAAGTAAAACAACTTTCTGTCGAATAATTGCTTTATTTCCGTTGAGTTCTCTCGAACCTCAACACTATCCATAAGCTAACCAGCCCACATTCTAATCAAATTCACTCTTTCGAGCTAGATACAAAGGCTGGGTCTTGGGTTTCACTTTCTCAAGCTGAAACAATCAAGACCCACTACTAAGGATGCCAAATTACTATGTTGGTTCCGTACTTCTCTCTCGAGCAAGCACAAAACTCTGAAATCTATCACACCAACGATACAATAATGAAGTTAAACCACCATAATAATTTAGACCCGCTTCAGATTAACACCAAAAATCGCTAATAGATAACACCCATTTAGTAGAATGCAACAATTGGTTACATTGTCAAACACACAAGGTTAGGGTTTTAGCCAATCATGGAGAAAAGATGAAAATCAACACCTGCCACGTTTTCCATAGCTTGGTGAATGAAATTCGAAAGTTGAAATCAACTAAAATCTTCTCTATTACAAAATCTCCATGAAAAAAACCTTGCTAGAATCACTTGAAACCCACAATGGTAGTGTTTTTGCTTTCAATCTTTTGTTTCTCACATTTCTGAATACCTTCTCTCTCTTGCAAAATACAATTTATGCAAGTCTGATGTGTGGCTATTTGGGACCAATCGGCGAGGTAAGTCGGGCTTCGTCGACCGTTTGGTGACTCGCCAATTTTCCTTCGTCTCGCCTTCATTTTTCACCTCTTATTTGTCCAACCACTGTAATTTTAGGGGAGCCATATCGGGATCGCCGAGCAATTCCGCGATGCGCCTTTTTTCCTTTTATCTCGCCCATGTGCACTTGCTGCTTGCCGAAGCTACCCCTAATCCAGCCTCAGCGTTCTGTAACTTTAGGCGATAGAGTGGCAACTTGGCCAGTCACCAAGTGACATCGGCGATCATCAGGCTTGTTTTTCCATTTTTTTTCCGCTAGTGTTGTCTCTATTGCTCATTTCTGTCCTAGTTTTGTTCCTCAATCCATATATCTGTAGATCAAGGGTTTTACATCAGTTGTTGGCACAAAATAAGCATTTGAGGACACTAAATCATTATAAATAAGGCCCTAAATGAGTCTAAATCTCGGACTCTTCAACACCGTCAACTTAAACTTTTACTTGTCCTCAAGTAAAACTCAACTTCAGCAGTTCAAAAAGGATGTCTCAAACAGTGCTACACAAGATTTAATCATGAACGGACACAACAAGACTCAATTTACTTATGCAAGGATCAATTGTGCACTCAAAGATTCAAGTTTTGACTCACCATTATCAAAGATTCTCAAGTTCACAATACTTGCTTCAAATGCAAGTTCAAGCTCAACAAAGGTACTCAAATGGCCTCCCACAAAGATGATTCCATATTCACACACAATTGTTCAACAATTTATAGCTCCGAAATCACAAAAAACTCTCACACACAAGAAGATGAACACATGCATGACTCCGCCCATAGGTTTTCCCTTATTTTCCAATCAACACTTGTTTCAGCTTACTCAAAATAAAAAAGGTCGTTTCAAAGCTTGTAACGGGGCTGAGTGTAAATGTATGGTCATTTAGGCTCAGTGGTTGATATCCTCATGAAATGTGGTATGAACAACACTTTCTTTCCTTTTCTTCATCATTATCATTCATGATTAAAATTCACCCCCATTGTTCACTTTCCATGGAACACCGGACACCCCATTTATTTTGCACTTTCACAACTTTAATTCAAAACTTTTTCATTTTTTTTTTATTCTTTTCTTTTTCTCTTTTTTTTTGTATAGAGGGGTTCCATCTTTTTCAAAACCATGGGTCAAAGGGGGACTTCTTTGCACTTCTTGATTTACCTTCTCTTTTCACCACACCCCTAACTTAGGCTTTTGGCCTAAGTTGGCTATTCAAACAAACCACACTTCATGAGCATTATGAGTAAAGGGATAAAGATAGGTCTCATTTTCATCATATTTCTTCCAAGAAAAAGGCTAAGGCTCAAAGGATGTTTCAAGCAAAGTTCACACACTCACAAGGTAGTCCACAAAAGAGGTATAATGTCAAATTATTTCACTCTTTAAAATTGTTGCCTAAGATCATTTCAAGAGCATGCATCACTTAGTCAACCGGACCAACGGGGCAAACTCTAGGTGTCATCACACATGGTTCACGGTAAGCTCATCACACAAGGCATTGGAACCAAGATTAAACAAGACTCCACACTTTCTCTAGTGTGCAATGTTCATCACAAGGGACTCAACTCGATAACCGGCTAGTCACAACGAGATGCAAAAAGTTCACATATTATCTGTGCAACTTCATTTGGCCTCATTGTAGCCGCACTTCATTTTTGTTCGATTGAGAGCACTATTCAAGTCACCGATATTGATCACAACCGATTCTGAAATTTGTACAGGAACAACCACAATTAAACACACAAGAGATGGTGAATTTTTTTTAGAAGGGTCTAAGAGGGTCCAAAAACACAATGGAATTCATTGATCATTCACTGACTAAGCACACAACGACACTAAAAGCATTCAACATTGTCCCCAATGTAAGTAGAGAATGGACACTCTCACAAATAAAATAAGATTAGAAATAAAAACTGCCAAATAAAGATGAAAATATAGTATGTAAACATGCAGAGCAAGGTGATGAGGTATCTTCACTAAACGCCACTTGGTGAGAAAATGAAACAATCGCCGAATGTCTCGGTGGTGCACCCAATGATCCGGATATCGCCCTTAGTTCTAGTGTGCACCACTCTCAGAAAAGGGAAATTCGACAGAGATGAAGGAGGTCACCGAACAGGTCGGTGCTTCACATAATGGACTTGTAACATCGCCGAACAATCATTGATTTAAGCTGTTAGTGCTGAAGTAGAAGGGTGGGGAAAACAGGGTCGCCAAAAAATATCAGTGATTCACTGAGTGATGAAGGGCTCCGGCCGAATGTTCCAGTAGCTCAGCTCCATTTTTGCAGTCCATAAGGCAGACTAGGTAGTGCTCACCGTTTGGATTCGGCGATCCACCAATAGTATCTTCTTCTCGCACAATGTTTTGCACCTGCAAAATCAATACACATTATTTAAAGCACTAACACTTGGGTTGCCTCCCAAGAAGTTCCTTATTTAACGTTGTGGCACGACGTGGAAATGCTCTCAAACATCTTCCAGGTATACCACCTCAATCAGAGAAACTCTTGGCACTCACCAAAGTATAACTTCAAGCGCTACCCATTCACCTTGAATGCAGGTCTTCTTGACCTTTAACTTCGATGGCACCATTTGTGAACACTCGTGTCACTCTAAACGGCCCTGACCATTTGGACTTGAGATTTCTCAGAAAGAGTCTAAGTCGAGAGTTATATAGTAACACCCAGTCTCCCACTCTAAACTCCCTCTTAAGGATTTTAGAATCGTGCTGTTTCTTCATCTTTTCCTTGTGAAGGGCTGAACTTTTGTAAGCCTTGAACTTGAATTCGTCCTACTCATTTAACTACTCTACTCTCTCTTTGGAAGTCTTTGTCTAATCCAAATTTAGAGCTTTCAATGCCCATAATGCTTTGTGTTCCAATTCATCTGGTAGAAGGCAAAATTTACCGAAAACTAGCTGATACAGAGACATATCGATTGGTGTTTTTTATGTGCCCATAGTGCGTCATCAAGATTTCGAGACCAATCAATCCTATTAGCATTCATCGTCTTAACCAAGATGCTCTTTATCTCCCGGTTTGACACTTCCACTTGGCCGCTCGTTTGGGGATGATACATAGTTGCTACTTTGTGTTTCACTCCATACTTACTCAATGCGGTTGAGAACCACTTGTTGCAAAAGTGGGATCCCCTATCACTAAAAATAGCCTGCGGAGTACCAAATCTAGTAAACATATAGCGTTTCAGGAATTGAACAACACTTTTCCCTTCATTGTTTGGAAGTGCAACAACCTCCACCCATTTAGAAACATAATCTACGGCCACCAAGATATACTTATTACCAAATGAACTCACAAATGGGCCCATGAAATATATTCCCCAAACATAAAATAGCTCAACTTCTAAAATGGGCGTAAGAAGAAACTCGTGTCTTTTGGACACTACACCTTGTTTTTGACATTTAGTGCACTTCTTAACAAACTCATGAGAATCTTTGTAGAGGGATGGCCAATAGTATCCACTTTTGAGGACTTTAGCAGCTGTACGTACACCACCATGATCACCCCCAACCGGTGAAGCATGACAAACATGGAGAATTTTGATGGCTTCTTCTTCCGGAACACATCTTCTAATGATATGGTCTGCACACTCTCTGAATAAATATGGTTCATACCAAAAGTACTTCTTAACATCGAACAAGAACCTCTTTTGTTGGTAGAAGTTTAGTTCATCCGGCATTGATCTACACACTACGTAATTTGCAAAATCAGCATATCAAGGAGGTTGTTTGAGAGTTATCGTTAATATTTGTTCATCGGGAAAAGAATCATTTATGTCGATCTCTAGCTCGTCATTTTCCTTGCCTTCCAATCTTGACAAGTCGTCAGCCACCTGATTTTCACAACCTCTCCTATCTTTGACTTCAAAGTCAAAGCAATAGGAGCACCCACCTTATAAATCTTGTCTTGGCATATTTCTTTGCCATCGGATAACGCAGTGCAACATGATCAGTGTGAACAATCACTTTAGTACCCAACAAGTATGCTCGAAACTTCTCAAATGCATAAACTACCGCAAGTAACTCTTGTTCAGTAACTGTATAGTTACGTTGAGAATTCTTTAGAGTTTTGCTTACGTAGTAAATGGGGTGGAATAGTTTGTTGCATTTTTACCCAACACAACACTTAATGTTGTGCTGCTTGAATCACACATTACTTCGAAGGATTCTGACCAATCGGGACTAATTATGACCGGGGTGGAAACCAATTTTTCTTTCAAGCACTTGAAAGCCACCATGAAAGCATCATCAAAATGGAATTTCACCTCCTTCTCCAAGAGTTTACATAGAGGATGTGCAATCTTTGAGAAGTCTTTGATGAACATCCGGTAAAAACCGGCATGTCCCATGAAACTACGAACACCCTTCACCAAAATTGGTGGTGGCAACTTCTCAATCACTTCAATCTTTGCTTTATCAATCTCCAGCCCCTTTTGCGACACTTTGTGACCAAGAATTATACCTTCCTTTAACCATGAAGTGGCATTTTTCCCAATTTAGGACCAAATTTTTCTCCACACTTCTTTGAAACATGTGTCCTAAGTGTGCTAAACATGCTTCAAATGTGTCACCCACAACCGAGAAGTCATCCATAAATACCTCCATTGAATCCTCCACCATGTCAGCAAAAATACATAACATGCAATGTTGAAATGTTGTTGGAGCATTACATAGCCCGAACGACATCTGTTTGAAGGCAAATGTGCCATATGGGTAGGTGAAGGTGGTTTTATCTTGGTCTTTCGGAGCAATGGAGATTTGATTATAATCGGAATACCCATCCAAAAAGCAATACCAACCTCTCTCGGAGAGTCGATCAAGCATTTGATCCATGAAGGGCATGGGAAAGTTATCCTTTTTAGTCCATGAATATATCTTTTGGTAATCCATGCATACTCTCCATTCGGTCACCAGTCTCATAGATACAAGCTCCCCATTTTCATTTGGGATTACTGTGATACCTCTCTTTTTCGGTACACATTATACCAGACTTACCCATTTTCTATCCGCAATAGGGTAGATCAGACCTGCGTCCAACCACTTTATTATCTCATTTTTCACCACCTCTTTCATCGGTAGGTTTAATCTCCAGTGATTTTCAACACTCGGCTTACAATCACTATCAAGCTGAATTTTGTGACTTGCAAATACCGGGAGGAATGCCCACTATGTCAGCGATAGTCCAACCTATAGCTTTGATATGCCTTCTCAACACCTCAAGGAACAATTTTTCCTTCCATTCAAGCAAGTCAGCTACAATGATCACCGGTAAGGTGTTATTTTCCCCCAAGAAAGCATATCGAAGATGGGAGGGAAGTACTTTCAACTCCAGATTTGGTGGTTCTTCTATTGATGGCTTTGTGGGAGGACTCTCTCAATTTTTTAGATCAATGTCCAACTTCAATGGAGTCTTTGAATACCCCCCAAGCCTGAAAGAGCAGCTACTACCTCTTCATAACCTTGAATTTCGAATTCATCATAGTTAGGAAGCACAACTTCAAGTGGTTCACTCATACACATCAAATGACTCACACTAGCCACCGCCTCATCAATAACATCAACAGTGGAGACCACGTGAATATATCTTGGGTGTTTCATTGACTTACAAACATTAAATGTTACTTCATCTTCGTTCAGCCAAAACTTCAATTCTCCGCTTTCAACATCCAGCAGCGCTCTCCTGGTTGCCAAGAATAGTCCTCCCAAAATGATGGAAATTTCAGCATCTATTTCACAATCGAGAATGACAAAATCAGTCAGGAAAATGAATCGGTCAACCTTTACCAAGATGTCATATAGTATCCCCACAGGATGTTTAATTGATCGGTCCGCCATAAAGAGTCTCATTGTTGTGGCTTTCGGTTCCCCTAACCTAAGTTGTTTATAGATCGCAGATGGCATTAGGTTGATGCTTGCTCTCAAATTGCATAGAGATTTAGAAAATTGGAGCATGCTGATGGTTCAAGGGATGGTGAACGCTCCGGGATCTTCTCTCTTTTTGATCAGCTCCTTAGTCATAATTGCACTACAAATATGAAACTTCGATTGTCTCAAAATCCAAGCTCTTTTTCTTTGTGACTAACTACTTCATAAACTTGGCATTACCCGTCATTTCCAAAAATGCTTCCACTAGAGGGAGATTAATTGATAATATCTTGAACACCGATAAAAAATTCTTGAACTTCTCATCCTCATTCTTCTTCTTTGGACGTTGGGGAAATGAGGGCGATATTTTGGGTAAAGGTTGCATAACTTTTGGGATTGGATTGTGTTTTTCCACATCTTTTTGTGGTCCTTTGCCAATGCTTTTATGGATAGGTGTCTCTTTTTCCTCCCTACCTTTATCTTCTTCATGAAATGGAGCTTCTTCATTTCCTATCACATCGCCTATTGGTACCTTTCCACTACGAGTAACCACAACCAACCCTCTATTATCATCTTCCGTTGTCATTTTTGGTTTCAATTGTGCTGAAAGTAAACTTAACTTACCTTCAAGTATCTTGATTGCATCTGCGTGAGAGTTCACTTTATTGTTCAATGATGAAAAGTCAGCTTTCATCCCTTTGCACAAACCAACCCAACCTTCAATTTACCCGAGGACTACTTGCACTCCCTTTCGATTTTGGGCTCTCACTCGAGTGAGTGTGATCCTCTTCATGGTCATCCTTCTTTTTCCAATAATCACTTTGCTCAGCCCAATCTTGATAGTATCTCCTCTACTCTTCCCCCTTGTGATAGTTCCAACCTTGTTTCCCACCTTGTTATACATTGCGTGGGTGGAAACCCTCCTCGTATATCTTAGAGTTCCAACCTTGATTCTCCCCCAGTTTTGAATAACCTGAAGAAGAACCCTCTTCAACTCGAAACACTCCACTTGTCCCCTTAGGCTTTCTCACATTCTCCATCATATGCTCTTGTAATAGCTCCATTTGGGTCAACATCTTCTTGATGTTTGCATCCCTCTCTCTTTTCTTATCAAGTTGTTCTTGTGTCATTCTAAAATAAAAAAGAGAGACTTGATCCTCTTGAGTGTACCAAGCTTGATTTGTTTTCGTCATGTCATCAAGAATAAATAAAGCTACCTCAAATGATTGCAACATTATTCCTCCTCATACCAATTGATCAGCCACTCCCTTATTAACCGAATCAAGACTCCGGTAAAAATATTGAAGTAGCAAATCGTTTGGTAGCCCGTGAGTTGGGCATTGAAGTAAGAGTTTCTTGAACCTCACCCACGTTTTATGGATGGGTTCACCCTCCCATCGCTTGAAACCTTGAATGTTATCTCTAAGTTTCTTCATTCTTGATGGGTGGAAAAAATCTTGCGTTGAATGTTATAATTAGCTCCTCCCATGAGGTGATGGAATTGTTTGGTAACTCAGTCAACCACTTGTTAGCCTCACCTATCAAAGATAGTGGAAATAACTTAAGTCGGATTGACTCTTGTGACACATTCTTGAATGAAAATGGGCTGCACACCTCTATAAAATTTCTTACATGCTCATGCGGGTCTTCGTGTTCTATCCCTCCATAGAGTGCCCTCATTTGGAGGAGATGAAGAGTTGTGCTAGTGACCTCAAATATTGTATACCCATTAGTTTGTGGTAGGCAAATTGCACCTATTTCACCTGGTTGAGATGGGTTGTAAACACTATTGATATCACTAATATCGTTCTGATGACCTGCTTCGCTACCATTCATCTCTTCTTCACTCATTTTTGTACTTCTATTCAGTCCAACCAACACTACACAATGCAGTCTAAGCTAATTCAACTACAACCAACAAATTCACAAGTCAAATCTTTGATAAAAGAACTCTAAATAATGCTACTCCCTGGCAGCGGCGCCATTTTGATTAACGTTTCAACGATGCTTCATAAGTGTCAACGATCGCTAGTCAGTATATAACCCAACCAACTGAGTTGAGGTCGATCCCACAAAGAGTAGCTTTCTTTGAATTCAAATACGAAGGTATGACGATGACCTTTGAAGTTGAGAAGCACACGCTTAAGAGTTTAATAATCAAATTTTCAGGATGCCCTTATCAAACACTTCAAAGTATTAACAACAAACAATCAGATATTTAGAAAACACTTGGGGGATTAACTAACCAACTATCGAATTCAACTTAATGGGTGTACATCATTCCCGATAATGCTAATTCATCGCGGGTAGAATGGACTATAAGTAAAACAACTTTCTCTCGAACAATTACTTTATTTCCATTGATTTCTCTCGAACCTCAACACTATCAATAATCTAACCAGCCCACATTCTCATCAAATTCACTCTTTCGAGCTAGCTACAAAGGTTGGGTCTTGGGTTTCACTTTCTTAAGATGAAACAATCAAGACCCACTACTAAGGATGCCAAATTACTATGTTGGTTCCGTACTTCTCTCTCGAGCAAGCACAAAACTCTGAAATCTATCACACCAAAGATGCAATAATGAAGTTAAACCACCATAATAATTTAGACCCACTTTAGATTAACACCAAAAATCGCTAATAGATAACACCCATTTAGTAGAATGCAACAATTGGTCACATTGTCAAACACATAAGGTTAGGGTTTTAGCCAATCATGGAGAAAAGATGAAAATCAACACCTGCCACGTTTTCCATAGCTGGGTGAATGAAATTCGAAAGTTCAAATAAACTAAAATCTTCTCTATTACAAAATCTCAATGAAAAAAACCTTGCTAAAATCACTTGAAACCCATAATGGTAGTGTTTTTGCTCTCAAACTTTTGTTTCTCACATTTTTGAATACCTTCTCTCTCTTGCAAAAATCAATTTATGCAAGTCTGATATGTGGGTAATTGTACAAATCGGCGAGGTAAGTGAGGCTTCCCTAATCGTTTGGTGACTCATAGATTTTCCTTCATCTAGCCTTTATTTTTCACCTCTTCTTAGTCCAACCACTGTAAGTTTAGGAGAGCCAGATCGGGATCGCCGAGTGATTCCGCGATGAGCTCTTTTTTCTTTCATCTCGCTCATCAGCACTTATCTAGATATTTCTCAGTACTTTCAGCGACATGGTCATCCATCGCCAATGTGATCGGCATTACGCCGAGTGGAACTGCTGCTCGCCGAAGTTAGCCCTAATCCAGCCTCAGCGTTCTGTAACTTTAGGTGGTAGAATGGCAACTTGGTGAGTCGCCAAGTGACATCGATGATCATGAGGCTTGCTTTCTTTTTTGGTAGTGTTGTCTCTATTGCTCATTTCTGTCTAAGTTTTATTCCTCAATCCATATATCTGAAGATCAAGGGTTGTACATCAGTTGTTGGCACAAAATAAGCACTTGAGAACACTAAATCATTATAAATAAGGCCCCGAATAAGTCCAAATCTCAGACTCATCACTTACTCACGACCTTGAGTTAGCGGCGGTCATTTTTGCCTTAAGATTTGGAGAAACTGTTTGTTTGGAGTACATGTAGATGTGTTTACCGATCACAAGATTTTCCAATATGTGTTTAATAAAAAAGATTTGAATCTTCACCAACGAAGTTGACTTGAGTTACTGAAGGAATATGACATCAGTGTCCTTTATCACCCCGATAAAGCTAATGTGGTACCGGATGCTCTTAGTCGATTATCTATAGGTAGTGTTGCTCATATTGAAAAAGAAAAGAAAGAGTTGGTTCAAGATGTTCATAAATTGGCTCGATTAGGTTTTCAACTAATGAACTCAAACAATGGTGGTGTGATGGTCAACAACGGTTCCGAATCGTCTTTTATGGCGGATGTGAAAGACAAGTAAGGTCTATATCCAATTTTGGTAGAATTGAAAGAGGCGGTGCTTTAGAAATTCGTTGAGGCTTTCTCCCAAGGGGGAGATGGTGTACTTAGATACCAAGGTCATTTATGTGTTCCAAATATTGATGATTTGAGGGAATTTTTTTTAGCAGAAGCCCATAGTTTGCGGTATTTCATTCACCTAGGAGCCACTAAGATGTACCATGAATTGCCAACAAGTAAAGATTGAGCATCAGAGACCAGAAGGTCTATCCCAAAGTATTAACATTACTACTTTGAAGTGGGAAGAATTGAATATGGACTTGATAGTTGGTTTGCCTCGCACCCGGTGACAACATGATTTGATTTGGGTAATAGTAGATCGGACGATGAAATCAGCTCATTTCCTTTCCGTTAAGGTTTCCTACTCCGCGGAGGACTATGCCAAGTTGTACTTGAGAGAAATGGTAAGGTTGCAAGGAATGACTTTGTCCATTATTTCTTATCGTGGCACCCAATTCACTTCTTAGTTTTGGAAGTCATTCCAAAATGGGCTTGACAATAAGGTTAAGCTTATAACGGCTTTTCATCCCCAAACCGATGGGAAAGAGGAGAATACCATCCAAACTTTGAAATATATGTTAAGGGCTTGTGTGATTGATACTAAGGGTAACTGGATGACCATTTGACTTTAATAGAGTTTGCTTACAATAACAGTTATCACTCGAGTATTGGTATGGCTCCATTTGAGGCCTTATATGGTAGGTGTTGTAGATCTCATATAGGATGGTTTGAGGTGGGTGAAGTTTCCCTAATAGGTCACAAATTGGTACAAGAGGCCATGGGGAAAGTTTGACTTATAAGGGAAAAGCTGAAAACAACTCAAAGTCGGCAAAAGTCATATGCCGATGTGACAAGAAGGAATCTAGAGTTTGATGTTAAAGATTAGGTTTACTTGAAATTCTCACCCATGAAGGGCGTAATGAGGTTTAGTAAGAAAGGGAAGCTTAGTCCCCGGTATGTAGGCCGATATCAGATTTTGAGGCGTCTTGGTAAGGTTTCTTATGAGTTAGACTTGCCGAATGAGTTGGCAACAGTGCATCATGTTTTCCATGTCTCTATGCTTAAGAAGTGTGTTGGTGATCCGACATCCATAGTTCCTCTAGAAGGGTTGGGAATTGATGAGAGTCTCTCTTATGAGAAAGTTCTGGTTGAGATTTTGGACCGGCAAGTTAAGAAGTTGAGAAACAAGGAAATAGCTTTCGTGAAAGTATTGTGGATGAATAAGTTAGTTGAGGGTGATACTTGGGAGACAGAGGATGATATGATGTTCCTATATCCTCATCTCTTTCCTTCTACTTGAGGTAATGAGTTCCTTTTGGTTTGTCCTTGTTTTGGGAGTCATGTGTTTTATGTGTTTCCCTGATTTCCTTATTTGATGCATGTTCATGAAAACTTGTGTTTTGAAAGAAAATGAGTTTATATGATTGATTTTCCTCATGTTGTTGGGCATTGAGTATGAGTTGCCTATAGACTTCATGAGATGAATTGATGAACATGCTTTAGATATTCCTTTTGAGAATGATTTGCATATGAGCTCCATGAGATTGTGTTTGGCATGCTTTTAGCTTGGAGAAGGTAGTTCCTCCTTGAAAATGAGTAATGTTGAAATTTCATGCATATTGGGATGCTAGATGTAGTTCCTACTTCCTTATAATGAATTTGAGTATATTAGCTTGGAGTTGATGTTTCCTCCTTATTTATGTGCATTGCATGCATGATGGGATGATAGAGTTAGTTTCACCCCTCTTATGATGCTCTGAGAACGTCCTAGCTTGGAGTTGATAGTTCCTCCTTGGTTGTATGCATTGCATCGTAGGTTGGGTTGTTAGTTCCTCTCCTACTCTTTTAGAGCCAGTTTGAATCTCATTCGAGGACAAATAGTCCCTAGGGGGAAACATTGTAACACCCCGGATTCGAAAGATGAAAGCCTAGAAAAATTCAGAACTCCCAGGTTCCATCCACGAGGGCCAACCACGGCCTGTGGTGTGGGCCACAAACCGTAGGTGGATCCGTGGATTGGTCCCACAAAATATTTTAAGGCAGAACCACGACTGGACGTACGGACCGTAGAGGGGTCCAATGTCTGTGGTCCAGGGGTCCGTAGGTTGGCCAAAATTCTCTGACCACCACCGACAGTCAACCAGGATGGACCGAGGGTCAGACCACGGCCCGTCGACTTGGGTTCGTGGTTTGTAAGTCGGTGGATAACTGTCAGTTATTTCAGGGGTAGTTGGGTCTTTTTCTAATTAATTAGTTCTTATACTATGTCGTTTTGCCTATGTTTAGGACCCCTATATAAGCCTTTTTACCCTCAAATTTCCCAATAGAAATCACTCTCTAAACTCACCAAAAAGAAGAACTCTCAAATATTTCTCTATCTAGAAACTTGAAGAAGAAGAAGAAGAAGAAGGATTCATCTAGGGTTTCAAGCTAAGGTCTCAATTTCTCTATTGAAGGCTAGCTTTTGGATTCAATGTATGATAGTTTTTATCCATGGATTTCCCAAATTCCTCTATTTCTAAAGGTAGAATTCCCCAATTGAGTTAGGGTTTTCTTCAATTATCATGGGTTCTTTTCATTATTGATTTAAATGATTGAATTATGATATATTATGCATGAATTGATGAAATATGATGATTTCCCTATGAACCCATGTAATCCCCAAGTTTTCAAGTTATGAATCATATGATGTGGAATTTTGATCTTCAGGGAAGAGTTTTATGAAATTGAGCATGTATTGCAAGCTTTACATGATTTTATGATGAAATCCATATCGAACCCATGTTTTCTAAGCATTGATGATTGAAATTGGTTTTGAACCTCAAGAGGTAAAATATGGACTTATACATTATTTTATGAAATCTATGCAAATGTTTTAATGGTGCTTTAAGAGTAAAGTACCAATAATGATGTTGTGTTGTGAAAGGATATTCTCATAAACACATACTATCATGATGTGAAAGGTCTTCTAACATAGAAAGGATTCTTAGGTTGAAAGTCTTTCTCACCTAATTGAATCAAAGAGTTAGAGCTATCCTAATGATCTATCTTGGGTTGGTTGTCCAAGGGCACCTTACCAGGAATAATGAAGTCAAGTAAGAAATGACTATTCCATGGAATTTATGCTTAGCACCGAGTGGATATGTTGATGAGATAGAAGCTCTCTCGTTAGTAGAGGCCGGATTTTTAGAAGCAATCTCATGAGATGGAAGCTCTCCTGTTAGTAGTGGTCGGGTTTCTAGTTGCAATATCCTTATCCCATAACTATGTGCCACCATAGGATGTTGTCTCAGACAAACATTAGCTAGTGGATCCACTATATCTATAAGTTCATGGTCTTACCTTGGCAAGTAGGACACCTTTTTTCGGTGTGGGGTAGACACTGAATTTCATGTTAATAGCTCAGATGGTCTTATATATCAGTTAAGGCTAATCCCCCACAAGTAATAGTGAACTAAGGTTATTTCAAGAAGTATCGCATATGAGTTCAAAGGTTTTAAAGATGAAGTTATCTTGCATTGACCATGACTTGTGACTTATGTTTTATAACTCTTTTATATCATGTTTAGCTTGGTCAATTGCATGTCATGAAATGAAATGACCCT
This sequence comes from Solanum chiquidenum, assembly GCA_029582725.1. Lineage (NCBI taxonomy): Eukaryota > Viridiplantae > Streptophyta > Magnoliopsida > Solanales > Solanaceae > Solanum > Solanum chiquidenum. Next base: position 37,688 of record JAJOOS010000317.1, read on the forward strand.
TTTAGCATGATTTAAATGTTTTATGCATGGCTATCATACTTGGTACATTGTTTTGTACTAACGTATACTCTTGCCTACATTTCCCCCAATGTAGAGTCTGGCAGTCAAGTTTAAAGGTTACGTGGCTAGTGGTTGAGTACGTGATTTTCGAGCTTTGGTGAGTCCTCATGCTTCGAGTATGGGGTTTTATTATTTCACATTCCTTCATGTATTTTCTCTTTTGGACATGATGTATGGGCTAGGCCCAATTTCGTTCTATTATATTAGATAGCTATGATGAGACAAGTGTTTTAGACTTCTAATTTTCTTTATAAAATGTTTTGGACTTAGACTATTGTTTTACTATTATTGTTTTATTTTTTATGTTATGAGAGCTAAGTGGCTTGTATAGAGTCCTTTAGGGTTCTATACGCCATGTTACATCTAGGGGTAACCCTGGGTCATGACAACCTAGTACAAGTAGACATAGACAACGAAGATCCACTACCATTCCCTCCTTGAGGCTTAGGGTTAGACACCCTATCTTTGTTGAACTTAGGAGGAATATTGGAGGAACCTTGATCATAAATTTTTTGTTGAAACCTAGGACGACCATGTCTCTCAGACCTTGAATGAGAGAAATTACCATCACAGGGTTTAGACCTCTTTTTCTCCCTAGACTTTTCCTTAAGTTTCTCCTCTTCGATCTATTGAGCATGAACCATGAGATGAGAGATGTCCATTTCATTAATGAGCATGGCGATACGACATTCTTTGACCACCATTTCAGACACACCCGAAATGAACTTACTCATCTGTGTCCTTGAATCGGAACCATTGTTGGAGCATACTTAGACAATTGTGTCAACTTCAAATCATATTCCCTCACACTCATACTTCCTAGATGAAGGTTGATAAACTCAAGCACCTTTGCCTCCTGATCTCAAGGGGAAAAAAACTATCAAGAAAAGCGACCTTAAACTTCTCCCAATCAAAAGGACCCATATCTTTCGGTCTCTCTTAGTTCCATTGGTCATGCCATGTTTGAGCCACACCCTTAAGTTGATAAGCGGCCAACTCCACCTTTTCCACTAGCGTCACACCCATGATCATCAATACCTTGTATACATCATCAATGAACTCTTGAGTATATTTCTCAACCTTAGAATCATGAATCTCCGAAGTATTCATCCTAGTGAAGTCCCTCACTCTAGATGTTGTCGTACCCACATTTGGGTTCACGGGAACCGTAACCTCCCTATTGGCTTAGGCCGTCATGGCTTGGGCCAACATTTGAAAAGCATCCCTAAGCTCTGCATTAGTGACTTGCTCGGCCAAAGGATCGACCGAAACTTGAGGAACTTGGAGAGGAGATTCTTGTTCCACATTGCTTCTAGCATAAGCTCTTCGAGTAGCCATATCATATAGAGCATCGAATAAGGATTAGAAGAGAGACCTTATAAAGTTACACACTATCGTACGACTTTAGAGTAATGAAAGAAGTGGAGTTTCCTAAAAATCTTGTAGACTCTCATTCATTAATGTGGTGTGCTTCACACTCATGAAAAAAACTCTACTCGATATGTCTAATGAGACATCCTAGGACTATTCTAAACCTTGCAATCTGATTACCAAGTTTGTCACGACCCAAGGGTACCCCCTAGATGTAACATGGTGTATAGGACCTTGAGAGACCTCATACAAGCCACTTAGCATTCATAACATAAGAAATAGTACAAAAGAGGTAAAAACAAGTTTTCAAGTCCAAAGTTCTATAAAAGTAAAGTGGAAATCTAAAACACTCATCTCATTAGCCATCTAGTACAATAGAATGAAATTGGGCCTAGCCCATACATCATGTCCAAAATTTGAAATAGGAAAGAGACTAAGAACAATGAAAGTCTATCCTCGAAGCATAAGGACTCGCCAAAGATCGAGAACCTCACAATCAACCACTAGCCATAAAACTGAGAAACCTGACTGTCAGACCCTACATTTGGGGAAATGTAGGCAAGAGTATGCATTAGTACAAAAAAATATACCACGTATGATAGCTATGCATAAAGCATTTAAATCATGCAAAACGAGGACATTTCATGACATGCAATTGACCAAGCTAAAACATGATATAAAAGGGTTAGAAAACATTAATCATAAAATATGGTCAATGCAAGCTAACATCTTTAAAACCTTTGAACACATGTGAGATACTTCTTGAAGTAACCTTATTTTATTAATATTGTAGGAATTAGGCTTAACCGACATAGATATCATGTGAGCTATAACTTGATCCCCCTGTGTCTCCCACACTGAAAAGGGTTATCCTAATTACCAAGGTAAGGACCATGAACTTCTAGCTATGGTGGATCCACTAGTTAATGTCTATCTAGATAATCACCTTATTGGGGCACATAGGTAAGGGATAAGGAGATCGCTTCTAGAAACCCAACCTCTACTAACGGGAGAGCTTCCATCTCAATATCCTCTCAGTGCTAAGCATAAATCCCACTGAATAGTCATTTCTTACTTGTTCTCATTATCCATGGAAGGGCACGTCATATTGCCAATCCAAATTTAGTGATTATCCATGGAAATATATCATTCAATAACCAATCCAAACTAGATTTCATTAAGATAGCTCTTAATATTTGAATCAATTAGGTGAGACTACCTTTCAACCTAAGAACCCTTTATTATGTGACAAACCTTTCACATCATGCTTTCATGTGTATATGAGAAAATCCTTTCAACAACACAACAACAACATCATTGATACTTTACTCTCAAAGAATCCTTAAAACATTTGCATAAATTTCATAAGAACATGCATAATTCCATAATTTACCTTTCAAGGTTCACAACCCACTTTCAATCATCAACATTTATAAAAAAAATGGGTTAGATATGGATTTCATCATAAATTCATGTAATTTTATCAATACATACTTCACTTCGTAAAACTCTTCCTTCAAAATCAAAATCCCATGTCATATGATCATAACTTGAAAATATGAGGATTACATGGGTTCATAGGGGAATTATCACATAATCATAGTAATTCATCAATTCATGCATAATAGATCATAATTCAATCAATTAAATCAATAATCAGGAGAAACCATGACAATTGAAGAAAACGCTAACTCAATTGGGGATTTCTAACTTTGAAAATAGGAGAATTTGGGAACTCCGTGAATTGAAGGAATCCATGGATGAAAATTATCATACCTCGAAGCCAAATGCTTATCTTCAACGAAGGAATGGAGACTTGACTTGAAACTCTTGGTTGAATCCTTCTTCTTCAAGCTTTCTAGAGAGAGAAATATATTGGATAGGAGACTTGTTCTTCTTTTTGGTGAATTTGAAGAGAATGAACTAATTTGGGGGGTTGGAATCACTTATATAGGGGTCTTAGTGAAGGGTAAAATGACATAGTATAGGGATAAAATAATTAGAAAAAAATTCAACATCCCCTAAAATAATTGCCGACCTACGGACTGCACAACCATTGTCCATGGTCAGAAGATGGATTCTAGGGTCCTAACCTACAAACCCTTGACCACAGACCGTGGTCTTACCGATGGTCCGTTGGTCAGACCGTGGTTAAGGACCTTCTGCCTGAAGTTGGGGTGACCAACCACACCTACGGTTCGTGGTCCCATCCATGGGCCATGGGTGGCCTCCGTCGGATGGCACCTGCAACTTCTGAAAATTGATACTTCACCATTGTTTGAATTCAGGGTGTCATATTAAGATAGGTAATTAAATATAAGTAAATTGAATTATATAAAAACAATTAGATTTATGATATTGGAGAAGTTGGAACTTAACCCTAGGTTTGAAATTTGGAGAAAATTAAAAGAGTTGACATGTTAATTGACCTCAAGATATAGGAACTTGATTTTATATTTGGGTGTGGTTTTGGTTCTAAGCTGGATTTATAATAATATGGATGTTGTTAGTTTCAAAATCTTATTATGATTATTTATGTGAATAGATTGCTTTGAGTTGGAAGTTCAACGAAAGAGGAAGGCTCAAGTCCTGGAGTGCATTCTTGATTGATTGAGGCAAGTGGATTTCTAAACTCTTGTTAAGTGTATAGAATCGTGTATTTCCTTGTGGTATGTATTGGGGAGTAGTTGGACTTGGTGATGGGTTGACTTGTCCATATTGAATAATTCCAACAATGAAAAAGGGGTAATAAAAGGCAATGTGATTAATTATTCGTGTGTGATGTGTTGAAAATGGTTTTGAATGGCTTATTCGTTCATTGTTGATTTTGTATCACAATTTTGTTTTGTGAATTGTCCAATGTTATGAAAATGGTTACCTCGTCATTATTTGTGTGAACATGTCATTTGCATTGTTTTGAGACTGGTTGTGACAAGTGTTATGTGAATTGAGAAATAATAAGAAATTAAAGAGGATGTACCATTTTGAGGGATGTGTCGCATGCCACGGCGGATACTATATTTTGAGGGACGTGTCGCACGCTGCGACAAATACTATATATCGAGGGACATATTTGTGCCGCAACGGATACTATATATCGAAGATCGTGTCGCATGCCGCGACAGATGCATGGATAGATATGTCCTCCATTGGTCCCGAACTGAGAGACAACGGGTGTGTATCATTAGGTTAGACACGCATTCAATATGTTTGACATTGCAGTGCACATCTTTATCATTGGTGAACTTGATCTTGTGAGTGCCATTTTGTGGAACTTATGATTGATGAATATTGAGTTTGTTGTTGAGGATATGTAATTGATAGAGTTTTGTTGTTGAATTGTGTGCTATGTAAGTTGTAAACTGTTAGGTTGGACTGGTATTATGCAGGTTGTAGTTATGGAGGTTCAGTTAGGATGGTAAGGAGTACCCGTATTCTATTCCCTTAGCTTGTGTTTAGAAGTTTGCTTGCTGAGTACCGTGTGGTTTGATACTCACCCCTTGCTTCTACATTTTTGTAGGTTACTAGCCCAGACCTTTGTGATACTTTCTCTTCTGTTCTTGTCCGAGGCTTCTTGTGGAGGTTTGTGAGGTAGTTGATTGTCATCTCAGCGGACCTTCTTTCTCCTTATTTATGATCTTGTTCTATTCTAGAAACAATGTCATTTGACACTTGTATTTTCTTTCAATTTTGTTATAACACATTAAAGGCTTGTACACGTGACAACCAGGTTTTGGGGTTTTAATTAAGTTGACTTAGTTATTCGCACATGATATTTTGAGATTTCAATATGTCTTACTTCCGCATAGTTTGTGATATTTGGGCTTTAGGATGACTCGTCTTGGTGGGATAAGACGAGTGCCATCACATCCATTTTTGGGTCGTAATAGTAACAAAGGCGAATGAATGGGGGATAAAGTAAATGCAGAATGTACCAAGAGGTACGTTGTAAGTTAAAGGTTAAAATTTTAAGCAACAACTAAGGAGAATGAATGCGGGGAGTCAGTAACGACATACTATGTGAAGCGGAGGCAGCAAGCAAAGGGTAAATATCAATAAAAATGCATAGTGTAGGTTAGGAGCAATGTACCTGGATTGTGCAGGGATATGTAGTGTGCTGGGTTGGACTGCCTTACTTTCCATACAAACAATTATGTAAGTTTGCAGAATGAGGCAAAAGCAGGGAGATGTAGTGATTATAGAGTGTAGTGTGGAGATGAAGAATAATCAGGGAGTTAAATTTAAAAGAAAGTGGCGTCAGTTTTAAAAACATGCATCGTTCATGAGGCGACATAATAATTGTCAGGTCAAAGAACGCCAAAGCGCTTTGTTTGAAGTGGCGTTTGATGTGCGAGCTCCTATTCTAGAGTGTAACACCTCAGAACCTAGTGGGATAAGAATTGAGCCAAGTGTGAGGTCACTAGCCCTACACGGAGCCAAGGCACCCTTCATGGAGCCCCTCACGAGCCGTGAAGTGCACCACAACTTGTGGTGGTGCTCGTGGACCCTCATAGTGAGTGGCCAAGTGGAGCTCACCTCCCATGACCACCAATACTAGCTACCCAAAAGACAACTTCCTCCAACGAGCAACTTGACGGCTCGTGAAGGCCTTGACTACTCGTGGAAGTCGCTGTATGGAGTGAAGGGTTTGAGGGGTGGAAAGCCAAGCCACTGGTCAAGGACCACGACTGGCACCACGGCTCGTGAGAGCCTCCACGGTTCGTGAAGAGCTTCGTGAAGGTGGGTCGATAGTTATTAATTTAGGGACTTATGGGTCTTTTCCAGATTTCTTTATAACAAAGCTATGTTGTTTTACCCAAGCCTAGGACCCCTATATAAATAATTTTAACCCCAAAACTCACCCATTCATGTCATTTTTCTAAAAACCCAAAGGGAAACCAAAGTTCTTTCTCTCCAAAATATTTCTCTCTATAGAAACTTAAAGAAGAAGAAGGGTTCAGGCTAGGGCTCAAGGTCAAGTCTCCATTCTCCATTGTTGTGGGCTTTGATAGCAAGGTATGATATCTTTATTCATCCATGGAATCCTTGCATCAATGGATCCCCTAAGTTCCCCAATTGAAAAATATAAATTCCCCAATTTGAGTTAGGGTTTTCTTCTAAGTTGTGAGTCTTTATGAATGTTGATCCAATTGAGTGGATTATGATTGTCATGCATGAATTGAGAGGATTATATTCTTTTCATGATGAACATGTACCCATGCTCAACCCATGTTTCTAAGATGAAATTGATGTAAATGGGTTTTAATCTATGAAAGGAGAATTTATGGATTGAGGTGTACTCTTATAGGATAAATAAGGTACATTATGAATTGCTTTGAGATTAAAGCATATGTGATGATTATGATATGAATTGCTTTGAGAGTGAAGTGTATATGATGATTATGATATGTATTGCTTTGTGAATGAAGCATATGTTTTGAATTGTTGATTATTGATGTAATTGTTGTGGAAGGGATAGTTCCCCACTTGATTTGCTTATGTATGAATGTGGAAGGCTTTCTCATATTGAATGATTCTAGGTTGAAAGCATTGCTCATGAATCTAAGTTAAAGACTATGAAATTGATGAGGCTAGAGGCGATTACCCATGACCTCTAAATGAGAAGGATATGAGGTGATTGATACGCTCAAATTACACCTCCCTAAAGAAGCATAAGCGATCGTTATGAAGTAAAGAACCCAACTTGTAGGTTGGGGTCGATCCCACGAGGAAAATGGTTTAGACTTTACTTTAACCCACGATTATATTCAATTAGTCAAAGTACTTCCAAAAAAACAACAACTAATTAAAAGGGGTTTTTTTTTAAACAATTATGAAAATTCAATAAGTAATCAGAATTCAGTAGTCAATTTTTGTTGTTATCAAGATGAGAAGAATAACTAGCGTATACGTGTTCCCCACAAGCTCATAACGCAGTAATCCTAGTAACAACAATCCTTTCCTAGTGTACTACATGCAAAGTGATAAGTTAGGTATCTCTAAATCCTTGGTCCGGCATCTAGAGAATTTCACCCCGCACCTTCGTCTGGCTACGTGTGTATAATTTACTAACCCTTACCTTTACCTCATATTAGACATCATAATCGATGTTTGGCTTAGTTATTACTTCGCACCAATCGACACTAGCCTATTAGATAGTATCACACTAAATCTATGTTGATAATTCTTTTCTTGTTGATTACCTCCTTGGTCCGACAAGTAGCAACAAGGCGAGTTCTAACGTTGCGCACCGTTAAAAAGAATTTTAAATGAAAGAATTATCAATGCATGCAAAACACTATTCAAGAATTGGTTATTTACTATTCATACTTTGTTAATCGCTCATGGTTCCCACAACCCTAGT